>JABVXW010000292.1:0-67659 GCA_013365375.1 Litomosoides brasiliensis | reverse complement strand
TATATATATATATATATATATATATATATATAATGTTTAAAGAAAGTTTATAGCGTCCAGAATTTCATGACTTATTATTAGTAAAGATTAGTCAGAAGTGAAGTGAGATTACCTTTTCATGGGATTTCTAAAAAAAGGAAATTATAATTAATATAGATACATGTCTAAAAACGCTTGAATATTGATTCGTTCGCGCTTGCTTCTTATGCTTTTAAAAAAATGAGAGTTATTATTTATATAGTGTATGGGATTGACACTTCTCCATACTGTTGTAGAATTCTGCTAAAGGCCAATTATTACTTTGTGTAAAAAATATTGCTTTTGGATCTAAAAACATGAACAGATTTTCATGAAACTGAAAACAATGTACTTCGAAAATAATTGTGTGCCGGAGTCAGTCCTATCATTAATCTTTTGTTGGTCGAAATCATGTTTCTGAATTCGTGTAAAAGTTGGATATTTTTTGCCGCATACAGATTTTTCGTGTATTAAAAAACTGGTAAAATTATTAAATGAAATCTAAATATCAACGATTTTAAATTTCACATCTGCTTACTTCGAGTATATTGTAATAGTTTTGGTCTTCCTATTGCGTTTAGAAAATAAGACTCTGAGGACTTTATCGCCCAAGTGGGACAGATTAAATTCGTCTGTGATATAAGGCAAAGGACGGGAATGACTAATCTTTTAGGCTTATATGAATGAGGATTACTGTGCATTTTTCCTTGTTAGTTGAGTTAGGTATTATTGCTGTTTAGTATTTATATACCAGTTCGAGGGTGGGTATGTAGAGTTGCAGAATAACACGTGAGCAAAAATCGAAATTTATTTAATCTTTAGGTTTTTATGAGGTGTTTCAGATTTGAAAAAAGTGGAGCTATAAGGTAATGAGTTATGAATTTAGTGACGCGGTTGTTGAAAATGGATCCTGTGCTTTGTGCGGCCACTCGCGTAAGTTTGACTGAAGATGTACGATTTTATAGATTAAACTTCGTTGTGGTTTTGCGTTGCATAAACTTCCAAGTTCAATTAATAGATTGAAATTGCATGGACTAGAGAGTGTATTGAGTGCTTGAGGATATTGATGGTACTGCTTTTGCAATTAGCTTATTTTCAGCAGAAAACCGAATTATCTAAAAATACACTAGACATGTTGTTGGGAAAGGTATTAAAACATACACATATTGGAAATGACAAAATCCCATGTGTTCAGGTAAGGTGGAACCTTTAATTTGAAATTAGTTCTGGAAATCATTCTGGTTCTAAGCATTCATTAAAAATTGATTTGTCATTTAAAAATTTTATTACTAACTGATATGAAATATCTGTTATTAGAAATAATGTAATTATAGGTCCGATGTCGGTTGAATGATTTTGATGAATATATTAAGAAGTATTTCTCACGGCCTATTGATCTGTGGGCATTAGATCCAAAAAATGCAACAGGTGATTTGTTCACAGTTTAACCACAATAAGTTCATCTGTGATGATGATAAAATATTTTGATAGAAATTTAAATTTGCTGTTTGAAAAAGGCTATTTTATTATTTCATTCTCCGTAGTTTTGATTTAAGTTTAGAAAAAGGTTCTAGATTGACTATATTCTTTTATTTATTGTACTTACAGCTTATTCTAAACTGTTTGTACTTACCTTAAACCTCACGCATCAAGTGTGTTCGTAGAATAATGTTCATACCGTTGAGCAGTAAACAGTGGGAGTGGGAGGAGCAATTGTGCCGAGTTGCTTTATCGACTTTAATAGCACTTATTCGTAGTCAGGTTTTGTTGTCTGAATAGAAATGGAACGGTTGATAAAATATTTTTAGGACTTGGTGATACTATTTTGATTACAAAATGTGATGTAAGCGAACGGCCGGCGAAATCAGTGACACATGTTGTTGATCGAGTAATGTTTAAGTATGGTAATGTGATTGATCCGATTACCAAAAAACGAGTAATTAAAGAAAAATATGAGGACGAAATCAATTTGCAGACAACATTAGTGAAAGAAATTATCGAAGAACCATCATCACACGTATGAACTCGTACCTGAATTATTTTATACAATTTCTGAATTTGAATAATTTGTTCAAAGTAGAACATTGTTGCTTTTTGCCATAACATTTATTGCCGGACAGTTCGACCCAATGAATCTTCTTTGTGTAGAAGGAGTAGGGTTTTAGTGGGTTGTCAAAGGTTGTCAAATGACGTTCCAAAAAGCATTCCTTGATCAAATTGATCAAATTTTTTGATTCATTTATGTGAATAAAGTCAGAATAATGATCCTGTCCAGAATTGTGAATGGTGTAATTGACAAATTTTTTGCTTCAGGACGTGTTACTGTTTGAAGAAAAACGGGATATGCAGCGGCGGCGATTGAATACCCGTAAAATGGCGATGGGTCGACTTGAGTTGTCGAGGCAAGGACATTTAACAACGAGAAAAACGGTCAAGAACATCAGCAAAGAAAACGCAGATCCAGATATGGATAAAGACCGGAGTGATTAGTAGAGTCACAAAGTGATTAGCGATGTTAAAAATATGATCTTTTGACAAATTAGTCTGATTTTGGGTGAATTTAATAGTACCGCTTAATTTTTGAACTATCAGAATATTGCATTTCTTGATAGTCATTTTCCATATGAGGTGTAACTACCTGTCTGTTCGACCAAAATCGTATTTCTCTTTCATCTGCGTGAAAGTTTGTCATAATATGTTGTAATTCCCATGAATTGGTATATTTATGTATTTATGTTTGAGTATTTTTCTGTTGTATTTAATTCATATGGTTTTATACGTAATATTTTTACAATGTATACCTTCATACGTGTAAAAATGGAAATTCCTCACCAAATTTACTGACAAATAAATTTTAGTGATAATTATTTACGCGTTAGTGTTCCTTCATAGTTCTTGTCAGTACTTCTTTCGCAGCTTGTTCACCGAATTAAACTCGATAGGCTGTTCTGCGATTCAAGAATTTTCAAGATTATTAAGAAAATAATTGCTACAGATTTTGCCCGTGTGCTGCATTACCATTTATTTAAGTAGTTAAGTGATTGAGTAGCATTTCAGTAATGGAAGAAAGTGAGGAAGACGACGACTGTTGCCCGCGACCGCGCAGTGTTAATGTGATACACTTTGTAAAAGAAAGGGTGAGACAAATTGCTGAGTTAATCCAAGTTGGTTTTTGAAATTTATCTCTAAAAAATGTTGGGGGAGTTGCCGGGGTATATGAAGTGGTGCATTATATGAATTATTTGAAAATGATTCTTATTTTTGTATGTTTGAAAAAAGAATATATATTGTCCTTTTTCCAGGCCGTCGATAACCGCGTTTTAATATCAGGAGAAGTGAGCAAAGGACCACGTACAGCGGTACAGCGTCTGCCGCGCCATATGCGTCGTCGTGCAATGTCTTATAACATTAAACGTTTCCCGCGTGTGCAACGTCGTTTTGCATTTTCAGCAGTTTCAGCTTCAAAACATCGTCAAAAACCACCTAGTCGTTTCTGGAGAAGACGGCCAAGGAACTTACTTTTGGTAATTTTCCCTCCATAGTTAAGTCGGAGAATCGAGTAAAGTTGAATTAATTCATTCCATGCTTTGGTTTATTTACCATTGCTTTGTGGTCATGCTGGATTAGATAAAGTTGGAAATTACTGAAGGATGAGAGTAAGAGATTATAAATTTAAGACTTATAATACTCTTGTTTTTTTTCTATCTAAACTGATTAAAGTCATTTAACTAGCACATGGTAAAGATTTTTGGTTACGTTCAAATCTGAATCTTCTATAGTCGTGGAAGTTGACCAGGTCATTTTCGTTATGTGTTCACCATAGCATCGATAAAACAATAAGTATTTCCCATTTCACAGTCTTGTAATCTGCAAACTTGTTCCCTTCGTTCATTAGTCGACGTATATTCATGTATCTATAATACAGTTTCCTGTATAAAATAGATTCTTTCCACTTGCTTCAGCTTGCTTTAATTAATAAATTTTAAAGTCATCCCCCAACTTCTTATTTTCATTACAATTGTGAATTTTAGAATTATATCAGACGCCAACGAAAGCATATATGGCTTGAAACACATATATGGCATGCGAAACGTTTTCGAATGGTCCAAAAATGGGGATATAATTTACCGTTCTGCAGTTATCTGCGGGCTTTTCGGCCATCGTATCGTGATGCAATTAGGCACTGTGTTATTCGAGACGTTAGCTTCTTGCGTTGTTTTCAAGTAAGTTTAAAGTTTTAAATCATTTTTTATTAGGAAACCGGCATCTACTATTGATTGTGATATTGTTGTAAATATGGCGACAATAATCGATGAAAATTGAATACTGTACGTCTTTTGGTGTAATAATAAATTAAAGTTGCATATCTCAGACCAACACTACAAGCTGGCTCACGATATATTTTATTGGCTAATGAGGCAACCACTGGTTTTTTTTGTCTGTTTTCACTTAAATATGAAATCCATCCAGAATGCGGCGTAATCCTCAAGTTTTAAACAGAATAAATTCGATTAATTGAACCTGTATGATGTTTAAAGATCCTTGATAATTTATCATTGCTCACTTTTACAGGTAATTGCAATTGTCTCATGATTATTTTCAATCTTTTAGATAATTGGAACTAGTCAAGCAGTAATAATTGAGCTGTTACGTAGCATTTGTGCGCCCGAAGTTGGTCCAACATTTGCATTCAAAACTGCGTTAGATGGTTGTTTTGAGATATCAGTTATGTTATACGAACCAGGCAAGTATCCGCATGGTTTTATTGCACCAGCTAGATTTTTATGGAGTAAGCAAAGGTAAATTTTTGCAGTTTACTTGCCGACTGTATTTGCCCAAAAAACATTTTGCCTGTTGCCTTCCAAAACCAATTCTTAAGTCTTTCCTGAAGAGTTTTTTAAGAACTGAAGACTTTTAAGATATTGCGGAAAATTTATGTTCTCTTCCTGCTGAACACTTAAGTTGCGTGAGTATACTACTTTCATTTTTAATTTGAAATGAGATTGTTTTGATAATAAATTTGAAAGAATTTCAACTCTAAATCATATATTTCCAGGACTGATGAAAAGTATACATTAGCTGTCTGGACACATCCATCTTCAAGTAAAAATGTGTTGTCGAAATTTATCAATTTGCTAAAATTGAGAAAAAAGGACCAAGCAATGGATCTGAGTGATATAGATAAAATACCACGCAGTATTGATGAATGGAGGCTACACAATTTGGAGATGAAAACGGATATTTATGTAAATGATGAAGATATAAAAGTAGAGTATTCTTGGATTGCTCAACTTTTTTTCTTTTATTTCTCGTCTCCATTTGTTTCTCTCTAATACATCCATAATAGTTAGTTGGTGAGAAACTGATTATGACACCGTTTTTCATTTTCAACCTTTTAAGGCATCATTTCTAATTTTCTAATTACTTTTATAAAAATTAGTTCGCTAAATTTTCTCACTAATTTTTTGCGTAACTGTATGTAGGATAATTAGCTTGATTTTCTAGTCAAATTCTAAGTTTTGGTCTTATTAAAATTTGTTAACTGATATGATTTGACTCCGTCGAAACTCACATATTAATTAAGTTCTGGTGGTTACGCTGGGAAATGTGTTAAGCAAATTGTTTTCCAGCTATTGGATTTAAGTGATCAGGTGGTTCGGTTCAGATTATATGGTCCAAAATCATTTGAAATATTGCGTGAAATTCTTGCTGTTGTCGAAGAAAATGAACTTGAAAATTCGAAGTTGAAAGAATTCGTGTTAGCCTTCACCATTCTTAGTGGTTAATAGAAGTAGAAAATATAATAATAATACATAAGATGTTTCGTAGAATATTATCCGATGTATATTTTCGAATAAATGTGATGTCGTTGGTAATTCTCGATGAAATAATTGAAAAATAACGAGAAATATTCAGGATTAATTTTGCATCATTCCACTTTTAAGCAAGAAAGTTTTAGAGTGGAAAATTGCAAATTGCTGCCAGTTTTAGATCAAGTAACCAGTGGTGGAAAAATGAATGCAGCAAGCACACTCCCGGTGAACTTCCCGATGGTTTTGTTTTCAGTTTGCTTGTAGAAGATCCTAGATTAAGCCGACCGTTAAGGAAGACAAAGCCGACTGGAACCAACGGATATTCAGCAAAATCGTTAAATATAGACAGTTTGCCACCTCCACTAGACAACTTTTGGAATTTTGAAATTCGAAGGAAGGTTTGAATTTAATGTTAACTTTTTACTTTCTTAACTTTCTGAAAGTAGAACACTGCAACTGGGTTGAAATATTTTTATTGTTGCAAAAAACATAACCAGTTATAAGTCAAATGAGAATCGTTTAGAGCTGCCGCAAGATATATTAGTATTGTATATTTTATATTTAATATTAAGCATTATTCGGCATACGGGTGCATTACCATTATTGGGATTGCCGCATATTATTCCAGGCTCTTGAGAAGAAACTGATTGAAACGGATCTGCAAAAAATACGAAGTACACAGCTTCAGCCCGTGAAAACATCGGAAGCCAAGGTTTTTTTTCCAGTTGCACGTGTGTAATGGTTGAGATTTTTTTTGCGTTTTGTAATGGTTGCTAAATAATTAGGATCTCCCTGTATTTTATAGATATAAATCTAGGTTTATCCCACTTTTGAACTAACACTCTACTGATCTAGCTACTTATTAAATTACGAAAATTGTAGTGTTTAACAAGTATGGTTTTTTTATTCTACTGAATTTTCATATGCCTTTTGTCTTGAATTACTTTGGTCTTCAGCTCTGTTACAGATTCCAATACTCCTAATAGTTCGGAATACAAGTACAGGAACAACAAGTCCATTCATTGGTTTGGATCTTATTATACCGTCCGGATTTGGTAAATTTGGCTTTCCTCATCATGTTTTTCTTTTCGCTTTTAATTGTCTTTATAAAATTTTGAACTGTATTTTTTAGGCTTGGAGTTTTGGCTTGCTCTACAGTATGGTACTGCAAGAAGTATTGGATTAAAGGATCAAAAATTCCTAGAACTGGAATCAAGTCGTTTTAATTTTCCCGCTGATGTACCAGATTGTGATGCTGGCCTTAACGAATTCAAAGAAGAGTACATTAATTTGCAGGTAACTATTATGAGATATAAATGGTAATTTTTTGTTGTTGGAAAAGCGTTGTAAAATCATTCGTATTGTTGCTTAAATGATTATTTGTCAAATAAGGGATTATTTGCCAAATACGGGATTATTTAATCATTTAAAAAAATTTGTTTTCTCTTTGTAAGTTTTTGGCAACTTTCAACGTTACAAGGAGAGCATCCGATATTTTATTTACGGTTGTGCCATATTTTTTTTACAGTTGTGCCATATCGAGAAAAACGATGAATTGATTCATAAAGTAATCCTTAATATTTGACGAATATTTCATTTTCAGGAAAAATATATACGACGTCCACATAATCGCCGAATAAAGTATTGGAGCAGCTTATCGATCAAATATCCCTTCACTTTTCAGTTTTCTGAGTTATCTCATGATTGGCTTGAGGATTCAAGCGCTGAGGGTATTGCATATGTTATACGTGACCGTCGAACATTGTTGAGTATTGAAAAATGGCTGATCGGAAAAGGGCCAATGCCAGAAAGTTATTTTTTGATGATTTCTTCACGTAAATTTGTGGATAGAGCAGTTTTAAAATAATTCGTTTGTTGATAAATTTGAGAATAAAACCGTGAACAATTTATCCAAGTATAAAATAATGATCGCAGATAATTTCTGCAATTTCAGAATCTATTATGAATTCTACAGCATTAGTACCCGTCTCTCTTGTATCAACAACACTAGGCCGTCCACAGCGATTTGCCTTAATATGTGCACCAATTGATGAGGATTTCATGAATGTAACAAAATTATCGAAAGGCGGAAGTGCTATACAAATATTTGAACAGCCGCGGACAACTACTTTAAAATCAGTGTCTGGTGATGAGGAAATTAAGGAAGACAAGAGAAATGTAAGCTATCTAATTACTGTCTTAAAAGAACTACTTCCTCCTGATTCATAAATTTCGAAACTTCAGGGGATTACCGGATGTCTTAAAAGTCAAATACACATAAATTATTTTGGAAATATATTCATATTTATTTATTCCAGGTCGGTGTAGAGGATTTCATTTCTTTGGATGTTACAGCAAGTGAAAAGCACATATCTCTGAATTCACTTTTTCCTGACAAAGAAATGCTACGGTAAGTTTGGAGGGAAAAGAATCAGGTGTCGAGATATCAAACTTTCAGTGTTCTTCTGAAAATTTTCTTGTGTTATTTGTGGATTGTTCTTTCCCTGAGGCCTATTTCTGATCTTGTTAGACGTTTTTTTTTTACAAATTTTCACTTTAATTCCGGTTTTAAATTTTACATTGCAATAAATGATATGATGAAACTTTTCTCATGGGTGCGAGTGATATTTATTATGAATCTTTGTTCCATTATTGAAAGTAGAGAGATAAAAATGAACTCCCTGATATCAATTATTAAAGAATATACACAGGAAGCGAAAAATGAAAGAGAAAAAGAAGAAAAAAAGAGAAAAAGCGAAAGCAGCTAAACGGTTCAAAAGAAACATGGAAAGTGATCTGCGGACTTCTACTTCCAAACAGTTAACAAGTAATAGGGAAGAACCGAAAAAGGACGAAGACGAACTCATAAAATATAGTGGCAGCTGCTCTAGGTAAGCAATTGCGGTGTGAGGACAATGTTTATTCAAGATTTAATCGAGCAGTCTCAAATTTGAGATCCTTATTCTTAGCTTCTTTGGTGTAATTTCAGAATTGTTTTTTTATTCTGATTTTGAAACGTGCAACATTTCTATGAATATATTTTTTTAGCGCATTGGGACGTATTTTTATTAGCATATTTTATCATTTGAAAATGAATATGTGAATAAATTGATAATTAAATAAAGTAGATGAGTGCTCAATTTGCAGACCTATCATTGGTAGAATTGTACGCGGTGATTATTCATTCGTACGTGGAAGAGGTTTTGCTATCGGTTATTGTTGTTTGCCCGCTTTGAAACAACTTTGTCATGGTGTTGTATTATTCCGGAATGTTACATCCAGATGCTATCATTTGGCTCGAATCGCCGTTCTTAAAAATCAAATCGACTTGTGATTTAATATTTAATAAAATTTACTGATTCGATTTAAATCCTGATTTTCGCAGTATATATTTTACTCTATTTGATTCTTACAGAAGAAAAGTGAAACTTCATACTTTTGAATCAATGATCTCGCAGACGAAGGGGGGAGAGAGAAAAAAAGAAAAAACTTATTTTTGCAATCTTTGCCGCAGACTGAGACCTCGGAAAATTATTGCTTTTCGTTGACATTGTTATTTTTTTAATTTTTTTGTTATGATTAACAAAATAAGGAGAAATAAAGAAACATGCGCTACGGTAGTAGATGTGTCCGTCTGTTAGGTTTGAGTCAGATGACGTGCGTATGCGGATGTGTCAACATGGACATTAGGAAGGCGGGACGGAAATGCAAACTGTAAATTCTATATGCATTGCAGAGATGCTCCTAACAAATAATGAAATTACGAGGCTGGAGTCATCCGCTTATTTTGTACTGTGTTGCTAACATGTTACCTCGAGGGACAAAGGAATTTCACTATGCACTTCGTCTGGATCATCAGCGGTGCTTGACAGCAGTCGTATGACTGTCTTGGCTGCTTTGTAGAGTTCCTCCATCATTGCCTTATTTGTCAGTGTTCGAAGAATTATCTGGTGCCGGTCTAATGACACCAAATGATTACTCGGTCTCAGTCTGTCAGTCTTGAATTGTCCGCAAACAGCGATTGCAAAATAATTGGAATTTCAAGCTGATCACCGCCCAATATGCCTCGAGATAGAAATGGTTGAGTAATACCTCATATCAGCAGACTTCGATATCTCGCTACCAGGCACCAATTTACAAAACAAGGGTGGGCCTCACTCCCTTTGTGGCTTCGGCATAGTATATGAACCACGGATCATCGAGAGACCTTCCTTTGTTTCCTCAAAACAGTAGCTGATTGAGGTTCGGCCTCATGTAAAGGATGTCGTCAAGTTGTGAAAATGCGGTCATCAGAGATTATTTAATTGCTATTTCAGGTGATGCAGTGGTTTCCGGTGAAATATCCGTGGAATATACTACAGGTTGCTCTCTATGTAATCATGCATACTATATATGTTAGGGGGAAATTGAAAGGTCGGATTTGTGCATACGGTGACATTGACCGTGACCTGTATACTGATATTATTGTCCAGGATTATGATCGATTAAGGACTTATTTCCAGGTCTAGTTTGTTTCTCCGTTTGAACTTTGTTTTTCATTTACTTCTAGCAGACTGGCAATACGTATGCTTTACTTTATACCACTTTGTTTTACCACTCCCATCTTATACTCCATTCCACCTGATCTAATTTTGCTTTATCCTGTTCATCTTTTATCCCTTTTTCAGTTTAGATCAACTCTTCCACTTTATTTTTCTTGTCCTTTTTTCTCCTCATTTTCTGCCCCTCTTTTCATCTCATTTTATTATTCTTTTCAAGTTTTTTTTTTTAAAAATGGCAACATTTTTTGGAAAGACTGGATCTTTGTGGATAGATTGAAAATACTATCGGTGGAGAAATCTTTCTCGCCGTTGTAGTTTCAATGGAAGCTAATGTGTGATGTCTTTCCTCTACATTATTGTGATACCTATGAAATTTGACTTGT
This sequence comes from Litomosoides brasiliensis, assembly GCA_013365375.1. Classification (NCBI taxonomy): domain Eukaryota; kingdom Metazoa; phylum Nematoda; class Chromadorea; order Rhabditida; family Onchocercidae; genus Litomosoides; species Litomosoides brasiliensis. The sequence goes on along the minus strand of JABVXW010000292.1, from coordinate 56,904 downwards.
TGTAGAATGAAAATGGCGAATTTTTCGAATCAGGACAAAATATTAACCTAGGCTCATCACAGGCTGTTTCATGTGCAGTTGGCGATTTTAATGGTGATTCAGTGCCTGACATATTGGTTTCGCGAAAAAATGTTCGTTATAGATGTAAAATGAAATTTAAAATAAATATAATAAATAGATCATAAAACGCTAGTCACTCTGGTTTATTTGACTCTTTTCTAGTTATTTTCTCTAGTAATAGTTTTATGATTCGAAAATCGCTTGCTGACCTTCCAAAAATAAGAATTATACAGTATTTGTACACTTTTAAGTCTTACTTTGATATAAGAAAAGAAACTAGCCAATTTTAAAAGTGATGCATACTTTTTGTTTCGCAAGCAGTATTTGTACACTTATGAAAACTTTTAAAGTTGTAATTATGTTAAGTGACTGGAAATTTCTCTTTTTTCAGCCTAATGGTAAGGAAGGTTATGAATCGACTATATACATATTTTCATATAATGCTTACAAACCAGTTCCTTTGAACGCAACGTTATTGGATGAGCTAGCTGTGATGGATGTTAATGGTGATGGTATCAGTGATGTTGTGGGATTTCTCAGTAACAACGAAAACAACTCCTTATTTTGCCGGCTGGGCTCAGCGATAGGGAATTTTTCGCCCTGTGAACGTTTTTTCAAGTAAATCGTTTAATTAATTTAGAAAGTAATTCTCTGTAAATTTTTTTCTCCATGTAACTTTGCTATCTATTTTAGCATGAATATTGAGTGAGGACTCCTGATTACATATGCTTCTGAAAGATGTATGGGAGAAGTCTGTTTCACTATTTTGTCAAATTTTTTTTTAAAGAAATTGTTTGCAGTTCATCTGGTAAAATGCCGAATATTGTCCCATATGAGCGCTTTTTGCATTCCTTCGTCGATATTAATGGTGATTTAAGTGCTGAGATAATATTTGGCATCAAAGCTGACAATCGCTTAAAGATGAAAGCATGGCGAAGAATATCAAAGTATCATTTAAAATTCGAAATATTAGTTTTGCTTTTAGTGTGTTTAGCAAGAAAGGGTTAATTTGCAAAAGTTTTGGTTTGCTTTCAATCACCTTAATTACGGTAGATTCTTTTTAATTTAATGAAAATGGAGTTTCATTCTTTCTTGTTTTCAATATCTCTTATTACGACAAAAATTAATATCTACGAGATAAAATGTACTGACATATAGTAGTATGAATGTGTGTGGCTTATAACAATAGCTTTTTCGAGTTACATTTTGGTAGACTTCCGAATTTGGTGACGGATATTGCAATGATAATCAAAAGATATTTACCGTGAATATTCTGTGGTTTATATTTTACTTTTTTGATATATTTTTTAAATATGTTAATTGTTTTAGTGAATCGTGGGAGTTAGATCATACGCTTATTCCTGATTTACCAGCTGAGTCATGTACTACCAATTACTTTGGTGCTGTATTATTTGCCGACTTTGACGCTGATGGAGTAGTTGATATCGGTTTACCATGTTGTGCTGATGCAACGTGTCGAAAAGTAGTTGTAATCAATATGTGGAATTATTATATCGGAGCATGGCAAGATTTCCATATTACTGGTCTTGAGGTAAATGAAACATCTCCTTGTAATTTTGTTCTGCATGTTTTTCGCTGAAGACTGTGGCATTCGTAGAAGAAATTTTTTCTTGTTTTTTTAAAAAAATTTGCATCAGCTGGATTATTTTAAAAAATCAATTGGAGCAATCTTCAATCGAAATCATTTTTCCCCCTTTAGGTCGTTAAATTGTTGTTATGTGAACAATGGTATAATTTCCCTATCTTGATTCTTATATTTCTGAATTCACTGCTTTATTTTAAAGCGTTGAAAAACACCCTTCATAATCATATTTATGAATAAGAAAAAACTTTGTGCTAAGCAGCATATTTCCAGGGTTCCGATCTAGTATCCAAAAAAGATGAGGGTAATGTTGTTTTTCGTGTTGGAGATTTTTCACTGGATGGATATCCTGATTTAATAGCACTTGTCCGAGAAAAAACGCAAAATCCAATGATTCTGGAAAATGTACCATGCACTGATTGTATTTCAAATGCTTCCAGGTATATTTTCACAGATTTGTCCCTCTGTGCTGCTTCATGAAAATCTATGTTGATCATGTTTTCAGAACCATCATTAGAGACTCATTTTCCGTAAAAAGATTGACAGTACATTGGAGATGAGAAAGGTTTGTAAGACATACGATTTTGATACGTATTTTCACTTATTTCAGAAGATTTGAATTGCGAACAAGTCCTAGGCTTATTCAACCTGCTGATGTTTCCCTGGGTCAAATTCAGCTGGCATCGTTTTTTGATTTAAAAGAGGATGGCACTCTTGATGTACTGTTGGAATACAAAGATGCTGATCAGAGTATGGCTGTTGATTTCATTAAATGTGAAGATAAAGGTGATACAACGTTCCTGAAAGTACAAGTCTTCTCAGGCTCTTGCGATCAGTTCTGTGGTTCTACGAAAACAAAAATTGGTATTGCATCTTTCCAATATTTGCTTTTCCAAAACTCAACTCTAATCCGGGAACTTTTTACGCAGGTATAAAAACTAGCTTTACTTTGTTTCGACTTATAGAATTGTAAAATTGTCTTTGTAGAATTGTATCCCTATCGAATTCCACATAAACTAAATCATGTATGTAGTTATGTTTGTCTTGAATTCCCTTTTCTTCCGGAACTGGAATTGCTTGGCATGGTGCTTGCGTGATGTTCAGTATGTCGGACTCATGGGGTCACGACCAGGTGGGCTCACAGTGTCAGATGCCTCAAACAACACATCGAGCACTTCACACACCATTTGCTCTATTCGGTTTGGGACGGTCACCAAATTTTGTTGACTATGGTAAATTTATGCATTAAAATTTTTGAATTTACTTTGCTAGAAATTGAGTACATATATGTTCTTGGAACGAAATAAGTCAGCACATTAAATATTTAAGTACTAGCGACATTCTGGTGATTGTTAGAGATCTTAGATATATTTGAAGTTTTACTTCTTTTAATAATTTTATTTTTACACAGTTCAGCGATGCTAACATTACTACTACTAGTTTTCATGTCTAAAACTGCTATTATTATAAAATAATACTTTATCCATGCAGTGTTGGTGTAAGAAGATGTGAAATTGATATGCTTTTTTCAGTGCATATTGGTTCTCCACGTGTGCCATTAGCTGGTGGCCTGTATTACGGAAATCAACATTATTACTTGAAGCAAATTGTGCCGAATTCAAGACTAATTGTTGTTCCACCTAAAGGTGATGGAGTTCACTGGCAGAGTAGACTTTACCTTACTCCCAGTCAGGTTTGTAATTATAATGAAGAAACTCAACATGGTAGTAGCTGGTGACACATAATTACGGAAAAGTTATATATTTAGTTATTACTTATCAATTTTAGTTGTAGCAGTTTATCCTCCTCAAAAATCTGAAACTAGCTGCTGAAATTCCCTAAGCAATTTTTTTTGTTACTCAAGAAAAGGATTAAATTAAACTATTCAATTTGCATGCATTAAAGGAAATTCATGACTTTTTTTAAAGAACTGTGTCATCTGGAGTGATACATAAAACAGCGGTCGGGAGGGTCTGCTTTGTCGGAAACATAAAATTCGTAAAAGCAATTCTCTTTTGAATAATGTAAAATTGTGATTGTAACGAAGAATGGGAAAACGATGGGTTTTGTTTTTTCCATTAAAGCAGATGCTCTTAGCTATTCTGTTGTATAGTGCTAAAAAGTGACACATTAAAAAAAACGATAGAAGGGAACGAACCCTAAAATGAATTATGATTTCTAGCACATTTGCTACCCTGACATATTTCGAAAAATGGCAGAATTGAGTAGAGGAGCATATCTTTTTCATTTTATATTGAAACCTTGTCTATCGCCACCACTTCCTCTTTCAGTAAAAAAAATGAAAGTTGCAGAAGCTGGATTGAATGATTTTGTACTTTCAGCTGATAAAACAGTCGCTAATGGTATTAGTATCAGTCTGTATAATACTATTATTGGTGGTAGTATTTTTGCATTATCGCGAGAGGCGTGCTGATAAGCATGAACGGCAGGTTCAGTCACATCGATTTCACTTTGATGCCATGTAATTTTAAATGATATAAATTGTGAGAGAGCTTTCGTATGTCTTTTCCACTAACCAACGACTTAATTGTGATCCTGAAGTATGTGGAGAGTATTCGGCAAGAGCCGATTGAATCTTTCATGGCGATGGAAGAATAATGTATGACAATATGATATCAACTGTTGAATGGAATATCCTCGATAGTTTTAAGCAGTCCATGAAAGTCGGTAATCATGTTCCCGTGTATTCAGATGCTAAAACTGACGGTTTGAAAAAGATGGTTGGTGACTGATTTTTTTATTTAAAACTTTTTCCTCTGTATCTTGATCTTGTATCATGCATCTTCTATCGTCATTAGTCGCATTGAATAATCGAACTATATGGATGTGCTAATGGAAGGTATCTCACAAATGCTATGATTAGATCTGAGAATGCTCACATTCGTTTAAAGAAAAGAGAAATGTACTGTTTAGGAACCATTCTGCGAAGTTATTGCTTTTCAGATGATGAAACGTTATATTACTTTGGTTTCTTGTCAACAACTACATTCATTTGTTCTTTTTCATGTGCTTTCGTATGGTACAGAGGGAAGCTTTAGTAAGTTAGGTCGTTTTTGTTTTCAGCGTCATTTAGTGATGAAGAGGATCAATCGTTACGAGTAACGGATTCGAATGTAATTCTCTAGTTTGTTTAGCGACCTGATAGTCGAGAAACTGGCGTCGGGTTCGTTAAAAGGACTAGTGATATCATTTTGTTCGTTTAGTATTTGATACGCAGTTGTGGTTTTATTTTCTCTATCCCCCCTAATTTGATATTTGGAGCAAGCTTCGGGTTCTTAACATCTGATTTTTTGATGGATTGTCAGGTGATCTTCATTTCTAGTGTGATTTGCATAAATGCAGAGCAGAAGCAATAAAAGATTAATGTCTTTTTCACAGTGTTGTTTTTTTTCTCATTTATTATCTAAGCGTTAACTAATGAGAACGACAATTTCGTGTTGTGTGGTCAGACCTGTTAAAATCGTTGTGATACAGGCCATGAACGAAATGAAATGAGCAGACGGCCTGACGTTACAGTGCAACCAATAACCCAGAAGCACTGATTAATGTGTAGCACAAGCAGTTTGAAGTGCATGGCAGCAGTGAGCTGACTTAACGCTACACATTGGTAAGGAAGAGAGTGCAGTGAGATGAATTTCAAAATTATCATTGTGATTCCTCCCAACTTTCAAATTTTCCATGGATTCTTAATGATATTCTTAAGCGATGGCGAATGATTATTTCAGATTATTTGTTACTGCCCTTAGTGAAGTGATCTGTGCCTAACGTCTTAAGTGATATTAAGTGGGAATTATCATATTAATCTTGTTGATTGTTTTTCAGATTACTTCTCATACAGTAACATGTTTTTCAATTTCTTGATTTCAAAGATATGATAAATTGAGCGTTTACAACATTGGGATTGTTGTTTAGAAGTCGTGATTACTAGCACTTCGAAACTGGCCATTTCGCTTGATTCAATCACTGAATTGAATCCACTGATTCATCGGTAGTCGTTAACGGTGCAATACACTGAGCAGTTTTGGTAAAAGAGATAATTAAGTTAATGATTTAATGGATTTATGTCCGTTTTATGCCCTTGTATGTTAAGGTGTATTTTTATGGCAAGGTTATATTACAGGTATAGTAGATACCACTGGATGAGAGAGCAAGGAAGTCGTAATAATCCTGAATCATTTCTCACTGTTCAAAAAATATTTCCTGCAAAGTTAAATAGTATTTAAGTTGATACATTTCTTCTTGATTAGCTTATCAAAAGGGATGATTTAAAGGAGAAATTTGATTACCAATTCTTTCTTAATAAGTTCACATCTGTGCAGTCTAAGTTGAGGAAGCAAAAGATATTGTAGGATATTGGTCTTTGGATTAATGTGATGACAACTAATTTAGTGATCGGGGAGTGAGTGACACAGTTCAAATGGGTTAAATGTTGTGTTCCGAATTATCGCATATTTAAAATGAATCAGCAATTGTCATTAAAATAAATTAAAGTTCTAACAATCTCTGAAATGAATTAAAAATTGGAATACATTTTATCGTCAAGGTTTATTCATTGATTTAAATCGCCTAGAATTTATGCCTCGAAGCTAAAAAAAGAAGGTATCTTCTTTTTTACCTAAATAATTTAAGCCATAAAATATTTTCGAATTCACAAGTTCAAAATCCGTATACACCGATTAGTAATACAATTATTGTTATTTATTTATTTATTTGTTTATTTATTTATTTATTTATTTATCTATTTATTTATTTATTATTATTATTATTATTATTATTATTATTATTATTATTTTGTTAATTAATTACCGCTATTGCTTTTGAAATTAGACGATCAAAAAATATCTGAACGAATTCTAAGAAGGACATACATATTAGTTTAATACATGGGGCATTTTTAAGGCATTATCCTTTACAGAGCTGTTCTAATATTTCCTCCGCTACCGATTTTATCACTTTATTTTTTGTTTGAGTAGTATCAGCTCTATCCGATTCTCTCATTTTTGTACTTTCTTAATTCCTCTGAAATACCTCAGTTAAGCGTAAGTTTGATAAGTGCTCCTTCCTCATCACCATTTTCGCTGACAGTTTCACCACAGATTCTTCGTGAAACGTCCTCATCCTTTGTAATCATCGATTCCATTACCAATATTGATTTTTAATTTGATTAGTTATCACATTTGCATTATACCAATACTGTTATCTGTCAATGGATTGCGATGTGCCTAAGCGGAAAAGCCAAGATTTCCTATGAGGAAGAAATTGATTTGCATAGCTTCTCTTCTACTGTTTCATTTACTTTAAAAGGCGCACATCTGATGCGACAATTTTCCAATACATAGCTAATATCATAGTTAAATCTCGAAATTGATTTATAATCAGCGATTAAATTGCCACTTTTGATTTTTGCATTCTGACGTTTCATTTTTCGATTGCATTAAGGATATACTAATTTCTCATATTTCCATCGGTCCAAGTCCAAATTTTTCTTTGTTATCAGTTAACCTCGATGGTCAATCAGTTTATCTACTTATCAGTTAATTATGAATGTATGACCCGGATATGTACCATTTAGTTTACTCAGCCAACTAAGACTTTCTCCTCCATAGAGCTTCAGCATTACTATTCTTGCAGTGTTGGCAAGTAAACATCAGAGAACACTAATATAAAACTTGAAATGTTTTATTTCAGGCAGATCAGTTAAACTCCCCGTCATTATCGGAAGTACCGCGAGGCTGAGAACTGCTTGGCAAATTTGATACCAAACCGATATTGAAGAAGCCAGCCAATTTGTTGGCCTCTTTCCACATAAAAATAATTGCTTTCAGTTATTGGAAAGGTTATCATTCAATCGTAAACTTTGAAAAATCTTGTGGGTCTATCAGATGAATGATTCGTTGTTGGTTCATTCATTCGTCCATTCGTTCACCCATCCATTCATCCATAAAGCAATTATATTCGGTCACTTACGAATAGTTTTTTTTAATGGTCGAAATATTCAAAAAAGCTTATAAAATTGATGTCGTTAGTTTGGACAAATCTTTCACAGTTATCACTCAGCTGTAAATTCCAGAATTGAATATGACTTTTCAGAATCTTCGACAACCAATTATAAAAAAAGAGAAGTGGAACATATGAATGGCAGAATAAAGAATACGATGAAATTTTCTCAGATAAATTAAACCATAATCTTTGTGAGGAATATTGGCAATACTTAATATGCTGTATATGTGAGCGTATCATTTTCAGTATTTTTTTCTGATATTTTAACCTGTGCCAGGTACGAGTAGGTAAAATTTTTTCCGAAACAGGAATCGACAATTATAAAAAAAATACCCAACGATTTTGTTTATTTTAGATTTCAACGTTTGCAACTAAAAAAGTATGTGACGTTAGAATGAATTTTAATGCATTACAACAAAAAAAGACTTCTCTTTCATTAATTCTCAATGTTCTTCTTTTCAGATTGGTCGTATTTTCAGTGTATTTCCAGTTTCTGAAATGTTTCGTAATTTAAGGACCTCTTTTTCTTTGTATGCGACCAAGTGCTGTCGCTGTTTCCTGAATCATCATCTTCAATGACATTTTACTGAAGAACTCGTCGGATCACTTTCATGTCCCTTAATGTTCATTTCATTATTTCACGACTAAAAATTTCACCTATAAGTGCGATTTTTTTTAAAATAAAACTTCAACTGAACTTCATTTCTAACTCCTTTTACGTCATATCGGTTTTCAAACTCTGTAATCCTGTCAGCAATTCTTAATGTGCGCCTGGATGTCTTGGTAATCTATTTCCATTTTCCGGAACAATTTGCTAAAGTCAAAAGACCTTAATTAAGATTAATTAAAGGCTAAAATTTGCGCCAAAAATTTTCCTCATTATGTGATTGCTATATTTCCACGAGGAACTATTAATTTAGAATACCTGTACGAGCTCTAGCTAAAATAAATTCGTTTTCTTAATGAATATTTCTGTTCGACGTGTTTTAAAACGTGAAGACTACAAGTTACATTTAATTACAGGGCGATATTTTCCCTGTTTCTAGAGCTAACGAAACAAAAGAAAAGACTATGGACAAATTTCCATTGAATTCTACGAAATTTTGATGTATTTTAATCGAAATTGATGACGTAAATATATATGTCGTATTGTTGGGTTGTTCTTTTTAAAAAAGAATAACGAAAGATCATTTCTTAGTAAAGAATAACATTAGTTCAATACGGTATTGCTTCCGGTTTTTTCTAAAAATCTATTGGCTGTATTTCATATGTCGAGTCACGTGATTTGAGTCCACGATTTAACACTTTGCACCTTTGGTCCTTGGGCCCAGTTCAGAGTTCAGATGGAGTAAGTGTTTTTCTTTTCTACTTTGTCCATCTATTTCCATTATCATTGACTGTAGTCAATTTCACTGATGTTTCAGGTCGTATTTATGATTTGCTTAGCATAGCATAAATTATTTTTGAATCTTTTCAATTGAAGCTTTGGAATGATTCTAACGAGAAATCCTACTGCAACTTTTTATTATTTCTTTGATATAACTTGTGATAATATTCCATCTCTTACTGTTCTGCAGAATATTCGAAAGTTCACGGTAAAAAAAATGTGTTCCAAGAGTTGAGCACATGCACATCAAAGGTGTTGAGTGGTGTTTTTAAAAGTTCGGTCCAAATGAATTTATAATTGGCAAATGCAATCATTTTCCAGGCATATATACGATCGAGTTAGTCGACAGATTGCTGGCATAATCGTAACATATCCGCGTCATTTTCCTCTTGCAACACTTATATTCTCGGCATTGTTATCATCGTCATTATTTAATTCAACGTTAGAGGATGATATACGACGCAGCTTCTCACCACCTAAGTCAATAGCAGCTAGGTTGCTTTTATCTTATCAACTTTCATCTTTATCATTAAAATCACTGGTTATAGTTACTAGTGACTACAATTATCATGCAGATCATGTCTGTTACCTCTCTTGACTGACTTGTACGACATTTTCATCATCGACTGGTAAATGAAGTAAAGTGTTTGAAAAATTGTTCACAATTTTCTTTAAATGGGACACTTAAGCTATAGAAGGAAGAGAAGGAAAATGCGAGTGATTTTAAAATAAAGCAATTGTCTCTAATTTCTGATAAATGGAACAAACGAATCCTTTTATCCAACATATTCCACTTGGTAATTTTCAGTATTCATTAACACCACATGAGTCGGTGGAAAGGAAATGAAATCTGTTAATTTTCTTCAGATTGATTAAATTGAAGTTTTGCAGTAAACTACATTGGTATAAAACCTAAAGATAAAAAATAAACACTAAGTATTGCTTCAATTCAAATCAAAATTTAGATATAGAGAAATATTTTTCCCGACAAAAAATCCTTAAAGGTCTTCATAAATGGTAATGTTCTTTTTCATATGTTGAAATATACAGATTGAAACGAGTTGCCTTCTTGAAATCCTAACTTCCATTAAAAATTTGAATTCATAAAAAAATAACAGTGCTGAGGTTAATCAACGTGAATGATGTTAAAAATGTTTGTTTTTGAGATGGTAGCAAAGATTAAGCAGAAATTCCAAGTATCATATTATGGAAATTTTTTATTAATTATTTTAAGAGTGTTGAAAATCAATCCCTTTCTTCATGAATTTTAAGAATAATTTGAAAAACTCCGCTGCACACTGTGCATCCGATGATTTTGTTTTTTAACTAACACATTTTGACAACATTTTTTTAATGTAATCATTTGGATTATCTTTCTTTCTTTAGAAAAAGAAAAAAAGAAATTTACAGAGAAGGAGAAATATACAAGCAATTTTATGAAATTGGTAGAGTTCCGCAAAGAACATTTATCATATTTTATGCAAAAGATGGTGGAACTATGTTACGTGAAAATCATGTCGAGGAAATGTATCAAATAAATCGAATAATAACTGATGCATTGAATAATACCGAATATTCCGATGTACCGATCTGTCACCCATTTTGTAACATTAATGCTCCGTTCAACCTTTTCTGGGTAATAATTTCTTTTTAGGACAAATGAAGGAATTTAATGAGCACTGCAACTTAGCCGTTTTCATCGGACTGACTAAAAATGTGATGATTGAAACGAAGTGATCGTTCGGTATAATAGAAGACAAACAGATTATTTCTTCTTTGTATCTTAATAGTTAGACAAAGATTGAATAAAAATGAGCTGGGAAGATTGATTTTCTTCTTGGCTATTTCAAATGGTTTTCGAAAAAAAAGAAATAAAAAGCAATGTCATGTTATTATAGAGAGAGAAAGAAGTTTCAGAATGAATTTACGAAACATGTGAATAGTACTGATTACGACAAAGATGCTATGTTTGCTTTTCCCAGTTCAACAATATTTGGACAGGAATTGTTTCTTGGCTCAAATCTGTTCGGTGTACAAACCTCCGGCAATATTTCCAAGTTTTTTAACTAATTAAATAAATCCCTTTCCTAACACTTTTTTGCATTTTCACGGTGAACATTTCTTCATTTCTCTTCTTTTCTTTATGTTTCTCATTAACGAAACCACTGAAGAAAAAGTTCCATCTTTCGAATGAAAAACTTAGAAATCATTTTCAGATCGCATGTTCTCAAATCGATCTACCATAATAAAAGTAAAAACTGTCATGTTCTGGCACTTGGCTGATGCTGATAATCCGCACAAACTTAAGATCCTTCGAAATGTAACAATTACGTTGTTCGAAATGTCTAGAAATCGAAATATTACCAAATGGATTAATTTCAATATTTTTGGTGATGAAATTGCAAATCGTGAAATGATTCGAGGGGCCTATCAAGTAAAAACTTATAATACAATTAGCTTTTTTCCCAAAAGCGGTTCTTCGGTATAAAGCATTGAAATCATTTTCATCATCGCTTTATTTTGATTGTTTAGTGGAAATTTTTGAAATTTCCTGATACAATTTCATATTTCTTTTACTATTTATAACTTATTTGGTACGGTTAAAAATGTCATTTGACTGTAATAAAAATTTATAGGCGACAAAGCTAATGACAGTTGGATTCGTTTTCCTAATTTGTTTCGTATTTCTTGTTGTATGGCGCAAAATGGAACTACGTATTCTTCCTCCAATTGTTTTTGCTACGATATTTTCACCGCTTCTGGCAGCCATCGCATCCTTTGGTGTCATTTCTTGGCTACGATTACCCATTTATTCTATGATGTGTGTCACACCATTTCTGATCCTTGGAATTGGTATGCTTATTTTCATTATTTTTTTTGAATTAAATTTGCGGTTCCTGGTTTTTGAAACAGTTGTCTTTTAATGCCGATCAGAATTTTTCTTTCCATAATCTCAGATGTCGGCTGCAACTGCAGTAAAGAGTGCATGCAAATGTACTGGAAATGTGTTAGGTAGTCAATGGATACATTTAGAGAGGAGCAAAATTTCTAAATATCTCAAAAGTACAAGCCCTTCAAGCATACAAAGAAAGAAACATATTATAGTGCCATAAATCAGAATGCAAGAGTGTGTTTGATTAAATATTAAATAAATTTTAGGAGTAGATGATGCATTTATTATGATCCAGGCATGGTCTCGTTTGAAATCCATAACATCTCGAAAAGAGAGATTATCACAAGTTTTTGTCGAAATTGGACCATCGATTAGCATCACATCTATAACTAATCTCATTGCTTTTGGCCTTGGCTATTTAACTCCAACACCACAGGTAAGCTTTCAATATTTTCATTCTTAAACATTTCAGTACCCTTGCGCTTTTTCATTCCTCATGTCAACTACTGCCACTTGTCTCTTTCTTCCTCGGAAATATGGCTACAAATATCTTGTTATCATAAGGAACTTAAGCATCATCCTTCACACTAAATTGTAAATAACTTATATGAACAAAAATTTAATGGCAGCAGTTTGCTTCCCTTTATTTGGTTCGTTTTCAACTTTCTGCAGCAATCAAAAATCACCTGCCTTCCGACTTCTCACTTCAATATTGAGTTAAATATAGCACAAAGTGAAGTGTTGAGAGTGAAATGTTTGATATTCAACTTATATTCTTGAATTTTCAGATGAGCTTATTCTGTCTATGCACATCATTTGCTTGTTTATTTGATTACATTTTCACATTTACACTTCTGGCACCAATTCTTTATTTGGCTGATAAATCAGGGAATAGTTATTTGATGGCCGAAAAAGTGCCAAAAAATGAAGTAAGATATTTTAAAATATGAAAAGAGAATTTTATCTTTCTCCTCAATTTCTTTGTTGTGCTAAAGCTCTATCGATAATAGACAAATTTCAAATCAACAATTATTAAAATTTGGAATGAAATTAAAAAGTTACCTGAAGCTTCTGATGACCTCAGTGAATTAATTGTAACTTGGCGTGAATTAATTGTAGCTTGGCGAACAATTTCTGACAAGTTATAGCAAACTGATATGTTCGTGGAAGGGTCGAATTGTTGCATTAGTCGTAATGGCAGTACTGTACTCCTTCGCATCATTAGGAGTTATGAAAATGAAATCAACTTTTGAACCTGTGAAGGCATTTCCATCTGATTCAATATCTACAAGCGTTGTCCTTCGGTATGCACATCATCAACCTAATTTCTATTTCTTATTTCAAAAATTCCGAAGCTTTGGGTGTTTTTATTAAACCTCAATTTCTTCAAGCATTTTCGTGAAATTATATGAACTATATCTGGCATATTAAGGTTTTATTAAATCCTAAATTTCAACTTCATTTGACTAATCGTTTCTTTTTTTCATTTTAATTTTCCTATTCTTTAGGGCATAAAATTGTAATAACATTTTCAGGAATGTTTTCGATGAATTTTTCCCACTACAAGCTGTTATTAATAAACCGCCAAACATCAGCGACTCAACAGAAGTATGTTTTTCTGCTGCAAGACCAAACAGTTCTGTAATATTTCAAATTTAATATATCTTCGATGATTTTCGTGTTTCAAACATTATTATTCTCCTTATCGGTTTACTTCAACTTATTATGGAAATTTAAAGGTGTTTAAGTGATACGAATTGATATAGAAAATAAAACCTTAAAGCATAGGAGTTGCATTTTCCTATATGTAACTAAACTGCTTAATTTTAATTTCACATAATTTCAGTATAATGAGTTTTATGATATGATAAGAAGTTTGGAAGCGATACCGAACAGTTATGGACCAAATCGGACGATGCTGTTCTTGCCAACATATGAAGATTTTGATCGTAAAATATACAATTTCTTTAATATGCTAGGTATGGAAAATCGGAAACATTTCACGCCATCGTATGATAATTTACCAATGTTTCTGGATTACATCCATAATCCACCATTCATCAAGACGAGGATAGATGAGAAGTTAGTTATAATTTTTAATAATTGCTGATATGATATATATTATAAGTATTTTCGAGTAAGCGCGACAGGAATGTGTTACATGACAAAGTAAGGTTGTGATGATGGTAAGTTAGGCTTATGAAAAGCAGACATTGAGGTAGTACTATAAACAGTTAAAGATATTTCAATCCTTAAAAAATTAATATGTGATACGGATAAGGCTTTTCAAGATGAAAGCAAAGATGATAGATAAAGATGATATGCAAAAAGTTTTCTTGTTATCGAGTTGCTTTACCAGAAATGGTCGACAAATGACAGAAGTCGGATAAAGAAAAAGGAGGATGAGTTTGTAGAAAATCTTTCCATGAATTCAAAATCATAAAGAATGTTAATATCAAAGAACAATCCTGCTTATGCAGTAAGAACTGATTTTTTCAAATATTAAATTAAAATGTTATATGCAGTGGTAAACGAAGGCTGGTATCATTCGTAATTACAACAATTGCACGAAACATGTCTGAATGGTCCAAGCGTGCCGTGTATGTCGATGCGTGTCGTGCAGTTCTCCGTAACTATACGCGTTTCAACGCCACTGTTTATGATGGCGATTCGGCTGTACTGGATTTGATATTAACTGCAAAAAAGGATCTTATTGGATCAGTTTCTGTTACGGTTATTTGCATGGCGGCTGTATGCTTATTTTTCATTGACAGCAAAATTGGCGTATTAATTATAACTTCTACGATCTCATCCATTTGTTTTAGTAAGTTATCGCAAAACTTTAATCATACATTAGATGTTTTTTTGAATGAAAATAAATAGACAAGTAGAAATAAAAGTTTTAAAGTAAATTTTCTGTTTCAGCACTAGTTGGCTCATTATCATGGTGGGGAGCAGATATGGATCCTGTAACAATGGTTGACGTACTTATTGCAACTGGATTTAGTGTTGACTATACCGCACACATTGCATACAGATTTTACAAACTAACTGGTACCCGGGAAGAGCGGATTAAGCAAAGTTTTCGGGAAATGTCCGGCCCTATGCTTCAGGTGGGAACTTTTACACTATTTGTTTGCAGCATACATGTTGAACTACTACAGTTACCGGTAGAAACGGAGAACTTCTAAGTTCTAATAAAATGCGATTGCGATCTGTCAAATTTCTGGCATACCATTTAATTTTCCTTGGTTAAATTTTGACTGAATTTTATCCGATTCAAAATTCGTAGAAATTGCTATTTACAGGCCGGCATATCAACAGTGCTTTGCATGCTACCGCTTATCTCTGTTCCAACTTATGCAATTTTAGCATTTGCCAAAACCGTCTTTCTGGATGTAGGTTTAGCCCTGTTGCATGGACTTTTCATACTACCCATTTTAATAGTCACCTTATGTCGTGATAACCAGAAAGAAATCAGCAGGAACAAAACAATGAAAACATCCGAAATGATGCACAACGACATAAATAGTAGTTGTCTATTAGAAAAGTAAGTTAACATAAACTGGGATAATTTTCTTGCCTTCACTAATGGTTCCTTTTTTCTTCCACATGAAAATCTACAAATGTTAGCATCTTTCAAAAACTTTGTACAAATCGTGCAAATCAGCAATACGACGTAGTGAGTACATTAATTTCTGTGGCGGTAAAAAGTTGGCTTTTAAAGCAGGAAATAGAATATCTTGATAGGAATTCTTCCAAGACAACTTTTCATTGCATGAAATTGCGCTGCCATTACAGAATTCCTTTTTAAGACAGAAGAACTCCGATAGTGCCCAACAAACTTGTTCGAAACAAGTTTGCTCCTAAAAGCATGATAACCTTAATTTTCTAAATTTTTTGTATAAATAATGACTTTTACATCACATTCTATTATTTGATTCCTAAAGGCAATAGGAATCAAAATTGCAAAGGCATAATGTCGTTTAAAAACTTATACGTAATGTATAAGGATAAATTTGCTGCATTATCTCAAGAGATATTAAAACTAACATTATCCCATCTGATGTCGTTTGCCAAAGTTAATATTAACTGAGGAAGAGATTCCAATTGCGGAATAAATCCATCAACTAAAGATGGAATCGAATCAAGATTTCCATTCTCCGTAATGGATAAACAAAAATAATCATCCAACATTTCGCGATTTTCAATCACAATAGCTGCTTTCTGTTGAATTTCTGTAGGAGATAAATTACTGTCAGCAATACACAACAGTTCAGTTAACGGTGCACACTCGCTTAATTTATATGATCCAAAATTACCGAATGAAAGAACAAGAACCTGCAATTGAGAACGTCTCATAGCTAGAAAATAACATTTAGAAAGGCTAATTTTTCAACAGTGTTAAAAAGAACTTCAACTAGCTTATTACTAATAACGGAAGTATAAAACCTATTACTACTTATGAAGATTTAAAAACTGCCAGTTTGACAATCGTTTTCTAAACAGCGTGCAGATGATAAAACGTTTCTGATGCATGTTTCAGCATCAACACAGAAAAATATCAGTCAAAAATTTGTATAAAAATTACTTGATAAAAGAAATTCCGCAAACAATCTTGAGCATCTACCAAGTAAATTGATGTTGAATGCTGTATAAGGACCTTGTCGACATTCACAGCTCCAACATATATGTGTTCTTTGAACAATGAACGTAAACTGATAGAAGCTGTTGTACAAAGCGCTTTCTTCATATTTTTCAGTGATTCAAATTCAAATTTGCGCCACTCACCATCATTTGATGAACTAAATAAATGAAGCGCATCTTGAGGTAAGTTTATAGTATATCTGAAGTTTCACCAAATCCTTGAGTCTCACTAACTTTTTTGATATTTAAAATGATTTAAGAGTCTAACTGAAATTAGCTGAAAGTAGTCTAAATACTAAGAAAACTAGAAGCTAAAAAAATTTACTTCACTCACAATGCCAAATCTATCCAGCAATCATATTTGCGTTGACTTTTCTGAATATATGCTATATTCAGAAAAGGACCGTACATAAACATACACATAGCAATCTACTAATCGGTTTGGTCGTCAATGATTTCATCATAAAAGTAACCTTGAAATAATATCACTTGTTGCATATGACGACGATACAATTTGTGAGTGACTAGGGATAAATTCTTCTAGCCGTCTCTCTTTTGCATCATTTCGTACCAGCTGAGAAGAATTGAAAACTTAGTCCTTTTAAGTTAACAAATAATGCAAATCTATGGAGATTCAATGAAAATTTACAATTACAAACCTGGTGAGGATAAACTTTTGGTGATTTGGAAGAAGATGGTGGCGGTCCACCAAGCGATTCTGACACAAACATTGTTAGTTTCTTTTTCTTTGTACTTGCAGTAATTATCGTATTTTCCGATTTTGACGAACTACCATCAGTATTATCGACCATCAGTGGAAGTTTAGGATATACATCACAATTGCCAGCCGAATAAAGGATCAAATTTTCCACATACTGATAAATATAATTTTAATTGTAACGGTCTTGAAATAAGCTTCAGAAAATAAAGAATTGGTGTCTGTAATGCACTGTCTAATATAATTTAGATGAAGTTTCCGTTTCCGAAGCAAAAAACAAGTAAAAAACTTACGTCTTGAATGGAGCTGATAATGTTATCTTGTTCCAAGAAATAAACAATAGATTTAGTAGGATGTACATTAACATCGACACGTTTCGGCTCAATCTATAAAAATTAATCAAGCTATTAGTTGTTCAACGTTATTCATTCGTTCATCTGACATCAAATCATCATTTATCAAAAACTAAGATTTAGGGTATAATCGACAAGTGTCAAGTTAGTAATATGAAATTTGTTGCTACAGCAATTTCAATCCATAAAACTATAAAACACTAAAAAATTCAAAATACCTGCAAAGAAATCATGACAAATGGTGACATGGTATTTTGAGCAGCAAAAACAACGTCTAGCGCTTGCTTAAGTGCGTGACATTCGACACTGCGATTATTGATAAATAAATAAAAAACTTTTTGACGATTCTGAAAAGTGATTACTATGCTTAAACATTGTGGATAAAAAGAAGCAGAAAAATCAAATAAAAACTGTGGTGTGCGCCTCTTAACTGTTATCATGAGTATCTTAACTACTGAACTCCAAGAAGCTAACAATTTCAGTCCTTTAACCATTCATCTTAATCCATTTTCCTTCAAGATACTCATGACAGTTTTTCACTGATAATTATAAACAGAAATAAGGAGGCACGATATGAACACCTGGCGATTTTGAAGACTCTCAGCGGTACATGAAGCGGTGGGTCGTACGAAACAGCCTTTTAAAGTGAAATGCAATGCTGGATCACTATGATTCAACAAGATGAGATCCTAAAACAATATACAAACTAAACTTTGGACCTGTGACTTTTCAGTGGAAGACAAAACGGCTCCAGATGGAAAATTTTAATTTGGAAAAAAGTTACTTTGGAAAACTTTCCACCAAGTAATGAAGATATAGTTTCATAAAGATCATTCGTACCAGCTGTCCGGAAATCACTTCCACTACCGCAACGCCGTAATATGAATGACACGCAACTGAAAATAATGATGGAGCGTGGACGAGTCTCATCAAAATTTATAACGAATAAAAGGATTTGAACGCATAAAAGCCACTATTACCCACGGGTTATGAATAGCATATCGTACAACAACGTCGGCAATACGATTCATTTCGTCAGCAGGATATTTAAATGCACGGCGACGTGAAGGACAGTTGTAAAATAGATCTTCGGCAGTTACTGTAGTACCATCAAGTCCAGCTGATGGTTTTATGTCGCCCTGTAGTTGACCATCTACAACAGTTATTGGTCGTGATTTCATTCATTAAATCATGCTAATACTTTTAAATCAGTGTAATTAGAACTAATGATTTATGTTTGATATATTCTTTTGTTCCTTGTTAAATTCAATAGCAATTCGAAAATATTACCTGCATAGCGACCAACATAAGCGCAGGGTGAATCTTGAGTTTTCGAAATGATAGTCATTTTAGCTACATGACTTATGGATGCCAGTGCTTCACCCCTAAATCCAAACGTTCTCACACATTCCAAATCTTCGTATCTTTCTAATTTCGATGTTGTAAAACGTTCGCAGACAACAGGCAAATCATCTTTGGCAATTCCTTTACCATTATCCTGAAAAAAAATTTTTTTGAATGTCCAGGAGAAACAACAATTACAGTTAGCAGAATCTACCAAAATAAACAGATCAAGTCAACTCCTTCAAAAAAATCTTAAACGTTCGTCAACAAAAAGGAATGGCAAGCGTTTGAACGAATATAAATATTTTTTTGTGTTACCTGTACTTTTAGTAAATCGAGACCACCATTTTTAGCCGTAATGACGATTTCATTTGCACCCGCGTCTAATGCGTTTTCAATCAACTCTTTAACAGCATTTGCTGCTCGCACAACCACTTCTCCAGCCGCGATACGGTTGACAACATCTTCCGGAAGGCGACGTATCATTCCTTTCTAAATTAGCTCTATCCACTATCGCACAACCGATAACTAAAATAGAAATTTTAGTGAAGCACGGTCACCATAAATGACTGAGACAATTCAAGTAACTGAATGAGACATCAAATCCCACTGTAATTCATTATACCACAATGGATACCGTTTTTTGTCTGCCTTCGCGCGAAAACGTAAAAATTTGCGCAGACGAAACAGAGAAATAAATGCAGACCCTATGGGATTCCTGACCTTAGGAGGAGTTCAAAAAAATCTCGAAATGACAATGAACCTTCTGTAATCATTCACTTCGTTCGTCAGGTAGTCTGTAAGATGACGCGAGGTGGTGGGGGATTTTCTGCGTGACCTCTCTGGAATTTTTCCAAGAAATCTATTGAAAGTTTCCTTGGCTATTCGATCGAAAGTTTCGAAAGAAATAGCAACTCCAATCCATTGCAAAGAATTAAGTAGGGCGCTAAAGTCGTAGAAAAATATCGGAGTACTCAAAAGACCGGAACCATCGGGAGAGCTGGGATTAAAAGGAAATGAAGGTTTACTTCGATTTTCTTAAAATTATCGAGAAAATTTCATAAACTAAGACAAATATGCACAATAAATAAAAAGCAATATATTGTAAGTTACGTGCAGCACAAATTTTTTACCTTTTTGAACTTCATTGAAGGGCACTAACCCTAGCAGATCAGAGAAATTATAATTAACTTGCATAAATATTCCTGAATTCTATAGTTATAGGATCATATTGTTAGTATTACCACATAATTTTCTTTAGGATAATTAAAGAACTCATTAATGAGCCGAAATTTATTACGGCCTGAATGTAGATTTAATCAGAACGAGTTCATCTCATTTCTTCATTTTCCTGTGAATATTATTGAAGATAGCGATATACTATGCCCACACACTAATATATCCACATACACACAGACAGACACACACACACGTCTGAATAGAAGCGGTTACGCTACCGGAACATTTGTCCTATTTGGGCACCGCTCCATCCTTTCGGTTTATTCATAAAAAAGTTTTAGCTCCCATTCGTGCCGTCCTTCTCCTAAATTTTCCAGTGACTATTTGTCATATCTAAAAATACTTCACTATTTATCTTTTAAGTGAAACATTGAATGATTGACAAAGTGTATGATTAATAATTACAAAATACGACAGCAATTACGATTATCCCCACTTCTGGTAATATTTGGAATAACTGCGATAACAATGAGCAATTCAGTTGAAGAAGTGGATGGATGGCGACATCGATTCTATTCTTCTTGTTTGAACGAAAGATGAAATCAGCACAGTTTTTTTAACTCAGCCATATTTTTCCTTGTTTTTATTGACAGATTGATACAGGAAAGAGTTAAAAAAAATTAATGAGGCTATTGGTAAACAAAAATTAAAAAAATTAATTAATGAGGCTATTGATAATACAAATTACCAATAGCCTCATTAATTCATCGCGCACATCAATAGAAACTGATTCTAGAGCCGGAAGAAAATCGAGATGAATCAGTTTTTTCTGTTGTTCTTCTGTAAGTGTTCCCAATGTCAAAGAATTGTGAATAGAGGCACAGCAGTATCATTAAGATCAGTAGGATAAAATAACAAAACGAATGATGTCTATCCATAAAATTAATTATCATCTTTTAACATAGGCCCGTCTGGACAACCAGGCAGCATGAGAAATCTCGCTTAGCCAGGGCCACAAGATCACACTGACCTAATGGGAATCCAGGTAGCGACAAGACATCTGTAGACCAGTTCACTCAGTTATCACTATGCTATCAACTCCTGGGATTCCACAATTAGCCGGAACAGAGGTTTGTGTATGACTGATTGTTAGCCCACATGATTCCTAACTTGTAATTTTAATTTACAATTAATCAATTCAATTGCAGCCAAACTTTACAGGGATAGCATTGAACTACCGGAAAGTCCAGGACAACTAGGTAATCCTAGTCATCGTGGGCTACCTGGTCCAGCTCGGCAACAAGGTAATGCGGGATGGATAGGTGTACTAGTACAGTTAAATCAAAGACAGTCAGGTTAGAGTTGAATTAAAATAGAACTAGTGATATGGAATCCTCATTTAAGACTTGAATTTGCAAATCAGATATTCCAGTTAGTCATTTACCTCTCATTGGAATTTGTAGTGCGACTATGAACAAAAAATGATAGCTCAGTGATTATTGAAAATATCCCCGAAACTCAGGCCTTTCTTAACAACAAAGGTAACGAAGAAGTAATTGAAAGATAAAGTTACGAAATGAAAAAAGCGAATCAAAAAAAATGGAAAATTGTAAAATTTTGGCTACAATAAAATGTATCCTTTGGGGAGAGTTATGTGAGAGAAAAGAAAGGTCGGGAAAAATTGAATAAATAACTTATTGACAGTAATTAAGTAATTCCTATTTCAATTAACAAGAAAAATGAAAAAAAAGACTTCGTTCATTCTTCAGCAAAAGAAATTTTGGATGGATGTTTTTCTTTAAGTAATAGGACTTGCATAAGACTAGATTTTTTAATCATTTTAAAACTTTCAAAATTGTAATGGAAGGGAATGAGTGTTGTTGAGTGATGGAAAAAATTTAAGAAATTTATTCCTTTTTTCTTCTCAGTGTTATGTTCAGCGTGAAAATTGCAGCGCAAAATTTCAAATGAAGTGGAAAAGACGATTTCCGAGGAAATTCACTGGCATTCAACACTTTGTTTATGTTAAGCTACGGTTAGACACAAACAAACAAACGATTTAGAATTTCAAAAGTAGTTGTAAACTGATAATTTTGGATGCAAAATGTATGATAGTTTTGTAGTTTGGTTTGATTTACACTTTGCTCAATTTATTACTATTTTCCTAATGGTCTAATTGCTGTGTTGAAAAATTTCCGGTTCAGATGGCTGCGAAAACTAACTGACGAAATGGTAGAGGATGGAGGTGTATGAAGTGAGGATTAATATGTCATATTGAAATGTTGAAAGCGAAAAAAACACACACACACACTATTTACATGGCCGATAATGAAGATAGTTGCCTGAGCAACAAAAATGGTTGTATGTGTCAGCTAATTGTAAGCAAAGTGGGCTGAGGATGACTATTTTCTCAAGAACAAAGGGGACAATTGATAGACAGAAATGAAGATAATCATTTTGAAGTGCTGAAAACATGAAGTGTAGGTTGTTTGTCAAAAAAAATTCTCGGATCGATAGAATTGAGGACGGATGAAGTGGGCAGAGAGTGTCATTGCTACTACGGTCCTTTACTTCTTTCTTGGCGATGATGACAGTAATTAATAGTATAAATCGCCGTTGGGAGATGAAAGTGCAAGTAGTTAGTATATTCCGTTCCGCAACCAAACACTCCTTTTTTTTATCACTCCCTCTCTATTCTTCTGTTCATTTTCAAAAGCCCTTAAGGCGTAGTTCATTCTTTCTCCAAAAAAGCAAATCTCGCACAACACTGTCAACCCTTTAGTTTCAATATATAAATTGCTACCACTTTCATTTAGTCCTCATCATACACACACACCCAAACACACACACACACACATAATATATATACACGCCCATACAAATACAGTATATAACAGGAGATTAGTTACAAGAATTTGTGTTTTAGAAACCCTTTTCTTGAGCAAACTGTGATTGGATAATTAATTTATTGGTCACTTGAACAAGGCTTTTACAGTAGCGGAATTGATTATTGCCTGATTATTTCAGATCCTAAAATTTGGACCCAATCTGCCGCCATGTTAGTTGAATCGGAAATACGCGAGAAAGCCTATCGAATGGTAACAGTTTCGGCGGTGACATTTTCGTTTGTGGCAATTCTGGCCATTTTCGTCACTCTACCAATGATTAACAATTACGTGAATTCGATACACATGCGAATACAGTCTGAAATGGAATTCTGTAAGGTAATGTCCTCACTGAACATTTGCTCTCCTCAATTCTTCCTTCTCTTTCTCTTCTAATTTCTGCTATAGGAAGGATAAGTGAAATGCTTGCACATTAATAGCAAAGATCAGGATTTCTAAGCAAAAATTCAATTGATGACAAATGCCTATCTTTTGGATCTTACTGTTTTTGGAATATTTTAAAAAACTGGAAAAGATCTGATTTCTTCACTGGAAATGTTATCGGTTTGCACAGACTTACTGGTCAGGAAACAATTTTAATTTATCTTTGTAAGATTAAAAAACTTGGAATTTTCAGCCTAAGAAATTAAGCAATAAATTTATTTTTATGGTGCATTTTCTTGATAATTCGAATTCCAGGATAATGTGTTTCACAATCCAAAAGAAAAATTATTTTCCATTTGTCCATATTTTGGTGTAATTTCTTTTCGTCGAAGAAAACGCGATAGGATCTAAAAAAACATTTAATAGAAGTCATTAATATCGTTGATTCTTCCAGTTTTGTGATTTTATTCTCTAAGATAATCCAAGTGCTGTCAGCAACAACTCTTTTAATGAATTCCTTCCTGCCAGTTTCATTCTCTCACATATCCTTTGTTATCTCAATCGAAATCATTTTCTTCTTGAAATTCAACAACAAAAAAGACATAATTTATCTTTCCGATGACAAGAAGAGAGACATTGTTAAGCAAAGTTTGATTTAAATCTTTTCTTAACGAGAACATTGCAATGTACTTCAGAAATGACATCACTTATTTTCGATGAATACATAGAGAGAGAAGCAAAATAAGCATGACGAACAGTTCGATAATTGACATAGTTTGTCAAGAGTAGATCCGGTCATTCCAGCGACAACCGGTTCTGCTCAGTAGTAGTAATTATCAATTGCTAATTATCATACTTATTATTACAATTACCTCATACTTATTAACCGCCATCACCACCAATGTTTTACATTTGCAAACAAAAAAAAAGAACGCATTCGTAAGGTTGAAATTAATGAGTTACAATGAAATGTTAATGTGGTCAGTGATAGCAGTAGGAATAATAATAATACTAACAATAATTGTCACTAACAATTTCCGAGGAAAATTTTGAAAGTAAAGTAATTGGGAATTGTAATTTCTGTTGAGAATTAATACTAAATATGTCAAATTCAAACCTGTTTTGACGGCATAATAGCAATCTTTGAAATGTTAAAGGTTGTGTATTATATATTTGACAATAAGCTTCTGAGTGCATAAATTCATAACTGTGATAGCATTCAGCACACTGCCGTAACGATATGCTATCTTACAAGAAAATACCAATGTCATCGCTTCGTTATACTTTCTTCCTTATGAAAATTTAAACTTCGAAAAAAAATGAATGGACAATACATTGACTTATTAACTTTAAATTAGTGTTTTTCATTTTTTACAAGCATTATTTGTGGGAAATGTAGGATAAAAGGATCAATCAAAACTTATTTGATAACAATAGTGTTTATAACACAATTAAAGGTTAAATTTTCTCTGTAAACCTGGAATTCTTTACTTGTTCAGGTCACTTATGCTTACGCGACCCAACATAACTACCGGCAAATCTTCCCACATAAACTGAAGATCAAATTAGTCAGTGGAGAAAATTATCTTCTTACGCACCCGTAAATGTAATTAAGTAAATCCACTGGTCATTGGTCATTACGTTACTAAAGGCGAAAATGGACAAAGAGTTTTCACTAGGTGACAAGCAAGCATAAAATTAATTTGAAATAAATGATTAAAAATGATAAATTGGGATGAAAATTGCAAAATGCTTCTTGCAGTTATCAGCTCGTGATGTGATGATGGAAGTGAATGAATATCGAACAGGATCTCAAGATGCAACACCGGTATTTCAAAAACTACACAATCGAACTCTCGCTCCTGGTCGCGCCAAGAGACAAAGCAGTTATTGTGAAGGTCCATTTCGATGTCATCCAGTGTTTTAAATCCGACCGTAATTCAATTCTAAGCTTTTCAGTTTTAAATCAGCTAGAACATCCGCAGTTTCCGATTCAACTTTGCGAAACTATGTGTCCAAAAAAATGCATTAATCGAGAGTTTATTCACTACTTTCAGGTTGTTGCTTACCAGGACTTCCTGGTCCAGACGGTCTTCCAGGTAAAAATGGTGTCCCTGGACGTCCAGGTGCACCTGGAGCGCCAGGATTCCCCGGAAGACCTCCTGCGTTAGCTTTTCTTTATTTAATTTCGGTTCTTCACCTCTAAAAGTGTATCTCAAAAAAGATGTAAGGCACTTCAGGTACTTTCATCATTAGTTGATCAATGATCGTAGATTTTAGAATTTGTGAAGAAGTTGTCGAACCGCCGTGTTCACCATGCCCACCAGGAGAACCAGGACCGCCAGGACCTCCAGGAGATCAAGGTTCCATTCTGCTCTTTCTTGACTTCTTCCAAACTTCAGGAAAATTGATACATAGAAGTAGATCGATATTTTCACATGTTCTAGCATTTCCGTGCTAATTTTAGGAAATGCTGGCCCACCTGGGTACCCAGGTCGAAACGGTAATGATGGAGCACCGGGACCACAAGGTCCTCCAGGACCACCCGGATTACCAGGAGAGCCAGGACGTGAGGGCCCAAGAGGAGAGCCGGGACGACCAGCTATCAGTTCACCAGCAATACCCGGTGAGCCAGGTGTACCTGGTGAACCTGTAAGTACCACTGAATTTTCCTTTTCTGGTTCAGAAGAATTTGATTATGAAACTTGCATTTGAAAGTAATAATGCGAAGCGATTGTTGTAGGGACCACAAGGACCGCCTGGTGACCAGGGTCCAACAGGACGTCCCGGATCAGAGGGCGCACCGGGAATACAGGGACCACCAGGGCCGCCTGGCAAACCAGGTAAACCGGGCGAAGATGGACAACAAGGACCGCCAGGACATCCTGGTCCACAAGGTGAACGCGGTATTTGCCCAAAATACTGCGCTCTGGATGGTGGTATATTCTTTGAGGACGGTACAAGACGCTAACAAATCCCACAAGAAAAAACTCTTGCGAGATTGCACATCCTCATAAAATTCTCGGCAATACAATAACTTTTCACTTAGTTCATGAAAAAATCCACTGTTCCTCCAATAAAACCGGCTCTCTCTATTCCGAAATTTCATTACTGAGATAAAATGAGTCGCGAAAAAACTAAAAATTTCAACTGAATGTCAAAAAATTCGGATTTCCTGCAACTTTTCAGCAAAGTTTATTTTTTTGTCCAGTGTTAATGTATTTTTGGATTTGAATGCAATTATGCAAACTTAAATAAAGCACTTTCACTGCCCATAATTGAATTTCTGACACAAACAGAAATTTTGAAGTTTACTGAAGAAACACAAAGACTTGATATGAAATCCATTTTTTCAAGTTTGCCTTGAATTATAATTTTTTTCAATTAAAAAAGGAGAGATGAGTCGGATTTTCAAAAAGAAATAGCTAGATAGGTTTTTTACTATTTTTTCAATATCACTTTGCTATCTCCGAATTTTTAAAGTGTTCTAATCTGCACAAATAAATGATTTTTTAGGGGGATTTGGTACAACAGAGTAAATAACTGTTCACTTACGATCAAGGATTTAAATAAATATGAAAATTTCGAAAATCCAAACTTCTGAGATCAAAAATTGTTCGCAGACGCTTAGGAATATCATTTATTAAGTAGCAAAGAGTTTACAAAAGCCGCTTGCGACAAAAACGTGACCCACAAAAGCACTCTAGTTGTTTTCCATCTACAGCACCTTCCGAATAACCATAATCCCAAAACAGTTCCTGAAAATGACGATCAAGAGAGCAGTTTTAGTTTTATAAAACTCTCATTCATTTTTTTGATTAAAATTCTGCAGCCGTGAATGCAACTAAGCTTTAATTAATTAAGATGAAATAATGTTAGTTATATACAGGAACAACAGCGATAACGAAAAGCCAGCTGTATAACAAAATTATTTCCTTATCGAGTGCCTCAGCAAAAAACCGAAGACGTAGAAGCAACTTTATCTAGAGGATTTAAATTCTATTTTTCAAAAATTACCAGAATCTAAATAATTAGACAGAAATAACATACTGATCCCGCAGAGATCTTTGTTGTTGTGAAAAATGCAATCCAAGGTAAACGAAAGTCATGAGTATCAACATACACCAATTGGGGACGAATGTTAGGTTGACAGCTGTGATTAAAAAATCTTCCAATATTACCCTTTTTCTTGGCATCAATTGTATACAATGACGGAAGTTCCATATTCTCAACGTATTTTACCATATCGAAGCGACCTTCGGGTGGACCTAATTCGAAATTTTTATGTGCTGGTAAAATGAACAAAACTTAGGGAGGATGAGTTTGGGAAATTTAAATCAGAAATTGAGATTTTGTTGCCTTGTACTCAAAAATTTCGAATCTACAGAAGGTTACAGACATCATTAGAAAATTGGTTAAATACCCGCTGGCTCAACTGCAGGCATATCATCATCATCATCTGATTGCGTTCCATCCGTAAAGACATCTGGTTCCATCATAACAAGTGATGAACGAGCATAATCCAGATCTGCTGCTGTTAACTCATTCTTCTCCTGAAAACAATTAACAAAAATCTTGGAAATTAGACTAAAACAACGAATAAAGCGTTTTGCACAACATAGATTTTAAAAGAAGTAAAAGAACTTACTGATTCTCTTATTGAAGAGTCCTGTGGTTCTCCACTACTTTCTTGCACAAGTTTTCGACGTTTCTGTGCCTTAACAGCTCTAGTCTCGGAATGACTTCCTTCTGAAGAGAATGACGAATCCTGGCCACTAGAACAGAGAATTTATAATCTATGAGGAAAATTGGATTTCGAAACAGCAAAATCTCCGGATTTCAATAACAGCTACCCTTAATTAAGAAAACAATGGCTGTAAAAAACAGTAAAACCTTGTATCTGCGTTTAACACAAAAACAGAGAAATAACCGATTTCCTGACCTATCATAATCCTCGTCTTCCTCAGATGCATTATCATCAAGATCACTTTCAATTGATAAATTAGATCCACCACCTTAAAAAAACAACTTAACACTACTTTTAAATATTTGCTCACAATCCATCCTAAAAGCTGATCTGAAATGTTGAATCTTACCACCATTGTTTTCGTCATCTGAATAATAACCGTCATTTGAATCTCCCAAATCAACACCAGCATTATGTTTCTCCTTTTCAACGTTATCTACCAAATTTACATCAGCAAAATATTCATCACCGAACTATAAATATTTGTTAAAGCATATATTCAAAATATTAAAAATTCCAAAATTTTTGAAAACTCTGGTTTATATTACAACTTCACTGATGCTTCCTCGACTAATACTGCAATAATAAAATCATGGCTATATATACCAAAAAAATTGTTAGCGATCATCTCGGTCATGTACTTCAAGGTACCGAAATATAGAAAGTGTCCCACTAACTGAATAAAGAAAGCAAAAAAAACGGAATAAAAAAAAACTTGCCGCTTTGCCTTCTCTTTCCGCTTGGCTGTCTGTAAGAATAGCACCAGCGTAAGTACATAAGAAAACACCAGCTGGAATATCAATCATTGATCGAACACCCCAACCCATTTTTTCCGTTTTAAACAACTGTAAAAAAGCATTAATAAGAGCACCAATAATCGAAAAAAAAATTTCAAAAATTTTAAAATCCTATTCAAAAATTCAAAAATTTTCCAATTTTTGAACAGAATCGAATTAGTAGAACATTTCTGAAACTTAATGTTGTTGATTACGGTTTCAATCTTTCAAGAATCTTATTTCATAACCTTTTAAATTGATTCCTCAATTTTTTTCCGATACCTACTATTCTGGTTGTTAAAAGTAACCAGCACAGAAGTCGGTTTCAATACAGTTATTATGTCTCATAAGTTTAATTTGGCTTTTGCCCAAACAATTTAAAAATGTGAATGTATCGATTTCATACTTTCTAAAATGCTCATCAACAATATAAGCTTCGTAGATTATTGAGATTGCATTCGGTGGTTCAGTAAATAAAAATTAGCCCGTAAACAATCATTCCCACTTCAGAAACACAGATCGGGGTATATTCTGAACAAATAGATAAAAGTCATGAAGAGGAAGAGAGATCTACCAATTTGGCAGGCGACCAGAAACTGACATAACCAGTCCTATGTTACAATTATACAACTCCCTCTGGAAAGAAGCTTATTACCAGTAGTACTTATGATTTCAAATTCACACTTCGTTTTATAAAACCTTCCCAAAGCAAAGATAATGCTATATTTCGTAAGGAAATTATTGACAATGAAATTATCCTCATTTGGTACAAATTTACGACATTTGAGACTAAAAAAATAGCGGTGATAAGGGTGAGGACCACTCTCTCTTCGATGACAAGTTCCACAAAACTTCCAGTATTAAGTGATATATTTCGATATAGGAGTCTTCCTTTTGTATTTATTTATCAAAATTTTTTCTCTTGTTGCTTATTTTTTCATCGAGAACCTAATAAGTACTTTCAATAAGGACATATTTGAAAACTATAATCAGAATTGCACGCATTCTTGATAGAATGATGACGAAGCCACATAATTTTTCTGACAACTGCAATATTGTTTGAAACTACTTATAAAATCTTGAAAATCATGGTTCAAGTAATATAACTAGAATTATGAGTCAACTTAATAGATAATCGAGAATAACCTCAAGAGGAATTTTCATTTTTTGTTGCACCACTCGATTATGGCAGTTACTCCGACTGCATCCGCACTTTTCATTACATTCATAGAGACCTGACAAATAAGATTCATCGGCACCTCCCAGTGCCAAATTACGATACCTAAAAAGCTTCATTGAATCAATCGAAATATCAACTAACCGTTTAAATAAAGAAAAGCTTTTACGATGACGGATACAGCACATCAACTAGTCAGTAAAAGTAAAAGGCAATAACTTTTATCCAAATGTAGATTTCAAAACATAAAATAAAATTTTAAGAGTTACCGAAGCGTTATATAAGTAGTGTTAAAAATACAGATGATTTTTGTTTTTTTTTCTTAAAAAAACTCACATATATCCTTTAGCACATGATGGTTGAAGACTTTTATCCAAACGTAGTACTTCTGAGTGAGTTAATAAGCGACATTCACACCGGGTTTCATCGGCACAGTCATCTGGTTAAAGAAAATAAAACAATGGAGCAAATCTTTGTAAAACTTTTTAAGGCCTTCAAACTCATGATTGTCAGAAGCTTTTTCCTCAAGATAAATTTTTCAACTGTTTGCGAAAAATAAATTATAAAATATCAACCAGTGCAAGTGCATCCGCTACAAAAATCAAGCGATATGGACGAGACGTCTGTCTCCCCATCGTACGGATATCGTCGTGGATTATATTCAATCTGAAAAAATAAGCAAAAAATCTACATTACTGAACCAAACATACTTTCTGAAACTAGAAATGCGACCAGTAAGGAAAGAGAAATAGATTCTGACAAAAGCGTAAGTTGTCAAGACCCATTTTACTGGAAATAAAACAGTTTCGGCAAAAAAAACTCACTTTTGGTGGTAATTCGTCATCAATTTCATTATAAACAGAGATTGGAATAGCTTCATAACCATCTGTAAAGTCATCCACTAGTTTAGCTTTAACTGGTGTACGATAAATTACATTCGGACGAACTGTTCGATCAAATGTGAACAAGTCGATAGTTAAGCGACTAGATGTATCCTTAAAATACGGAAAAAGAAAACCTGCTGCATAATAAATGAAATTCACTTGAATCACTAGTTTCCCTGATTCATTAAAGCGCTTCACTTGCTACTATAAGTAAAGCTCGCATTGTAATAAAATCTTTAGAGTTACCTAACAGCAAAGTAAAGCTGACTCATAATTTTATTAAATCGCAGTAGTCACAGTGTTTCACTAATATGCTACGATGACCAGAAAAACCACACTTTCAAGTATTTCGAAATCTGATCCAATCTGTAGATAGAGATTCCACATGGTGTACGATAAACCACAGCTGAACTGGACGCCTTACGACTATGGGCTACTTTAGCCTTTCTTGTAAATGTTACAATCTGCACGAGAATAAAATTTAAAAAAGATATGAATGTATTTAATAATATTCTAACAACGCCAGAGAAATTCCTAAGTTTCAAATTGAAAAGTAATAAATTTTTTAAGCAGATATAAGAAGAAAACTAAAATAAGAAATTCTTACCTTTAATATATTCCTACTTAATTTTCTTTCGAAACCATAGGAACAAAATTAAATAATATCTCATCTAAAACAAAATTCACAAATATGAAGCATTTACCTCACGTGACCAACCAACTAGTAAAGGAATCATATAAGGAGAATAGCCACAAAATTCTTTATCATATGGATCTTTATCTAAAAGTTGTAAACATCTGGCCGAACACTGCAAATGAACCACTTGCTGCAACTTGTTCCATTCCGGTATATCTTGTACAGTAAGGTTCTTCTGCATAAAGAAATAAATGCATTTGAAGCTGGCAGAAACTATGTATTTTGAGATCGATTCTCAAAAAATAAAACATATTTTTGAATTCATGCTTTATATATAAATTTTAAAATGTCTGTTTAAAAACTTTCCTTCGATCTATTTGAATTATAAAATTTAAATGAAATAATCGTTGCAGACCTCTTTACGTAAACGATGTGCTCTTCCCCCAATAACTGAGCAATCTTGATAATGATTCGCATGCTGCACGGCTAGTATTCCGCCTTTTCGAGCTGTTTGACGTCTGGGGTAATTCTGAAAGAAATCTTTAAAAATAACATAAATGGATAAAAAAGTGGTAATATGAAAAATTAACAGTTAATAACTCTCACCGGTTCATTATCGCCTAACAAAGCTTGACCACGTGGACAAAGATCCATCTCCTTCCTGAAGATAATAGAGTGCTTTAAGAAAAGAGAAACAATCATTGTAATAATAATAATAATAACAAAGACAACGCAAATCCATTTTTACTCTCTTAAAAGTGTCTCTGCAGTAATGTGAATTGTCTTTTGGTTCGCAAACCAATGCAGAAATAAGATTCCTCCTTTCGGAAAATTTCTAAGCAATACTTACCTTCGTCTTAAAATGAAATCAGACACTTTTTTCGTCTTGTAAAGATTGAAGTAATAATTTTATTTTCTGGGACGGACAAAGCAAATCCATCTTGATTGTTTCAAAATAATTTCCGAACCTTAAATTCATATTTGAGATACTTTGCCCTGGTAGTGGAATTGTATATTCCAAATTATGGGCTAATCGTGCCTCTCGTCTGGAACGTACTGGAGCTTCCGAAACTCCCATTTTCTCCTGGTACTCGATTTTCTCCAATCTCTAGAAATATGAAATGACACTAGTGGTTAAATCATACACCCTATGACGTACTAGTGAAATCCACTAAAAATTTTCAAAATCTATAAATTCTATAAATTATTCATATTTACATCAATTGTTTGACGGATTGCTTCTAATCTTTCTGATCCACGATAAATCCATTCATCTATGTGAATATGACGATTGCATGGGGTTACCACACAATTTGCACCGCATTTATTACGAATCGGAAAACGCAGTAATGCGAATTGTCTTTCCGTCCGCAAAACATATGCAGAATGAGGTTTACCCTCTCGGAGAATCTATAAGCAACATTTTTTGTCCTAAAATAAAAATAAATACTCGCTTCATCTAACTGCTTCTCCCGGGAGCATTCCTCAGTGATAAAGCCTTCTTGAAGAAAATATCTTCCGAACACAAAAGATTTTAGCTCTGTTAAATGATAACGATTAATCCTACCGCACAAAAAAAACTAATGATCTTACATTTACACGCTGTGTGTTTTCCTTACGCTTCATGGGTACAAGTGGCCAATCCGGAAAATTCTTCAAATAATGTTTGACAAACTTTTGTCGAAACTGTGGTACTAGGCACCAATTGTTGCGACGATCTATTTCCTACAAAAATTTAATCAGATATTAACAAGGCCTAGTCATTATTAGAGCAGCACGTACATCAGTGAAGACATGACCACATGACCTTCTCATCACCTTCCTTTATATATATATATATATATATATATATATATATAGATGACTTATATATGACCAATTAAAGCAAAAATTTCATAAAAAATTTCTCAACTCTTGGTTTTGTTAAGACTCACTTCTCTGCAATTTTGAAGTCTATACTTCTGCTCTGCGAGAATGTAGACTGTTCGTTCATGAACAAAACTGTCAATGCCATTGTCAAAAAATACCTGCAAAAAATAATAAAACTGGAGAAATATTTATATAACACAAAAAGCTCATCTTATATGCAGTTATTAGAATCATTACAATTTTTTTTATGAACCGTTACCAGCATTTCATTTTGTGAGAATCCGTGTGGACCGACGCCTACTATCCCTGAATAGAATGCTTTTCGGTACCGTCCAAACTGAAGTCTGAAAAATGACAATACTTTAAGGATTACAAATCTAATTCGAAATAATTGAATAATTTGCTCGTAAAAAAGTGGGAAAATTTCGAACTAGGAAATCAGGAGTTACTTTGGTTCATATAAAGCACAAACGCGCACTCCTTCCCACATATGTAAACGACCTTCAACTTTACGTGCAATACGTGATATATCAATTATTTCCTCATTGCCGTCGCCAAACAACACGTTGTATTGACGCGGCGACACCTGAAATGACTAATATTTGCAGCCGAAAAAAGAGGTTGGAGTGAAAATTGGCGAAAATTAAAATGGCAGTGAAGAAGCAATATTCTGGCGTAATCTATTAATCACTGAAGAACTGCCACCTGTGCAAAGCTTACTGATTAATAATAAAAGATGACAGTGACTACTACAGAACCGATTAGAAATAATAATGAAGTAAATGGAGTGCATCAATATTCCCTATCTTATCGCGATGTAAAGGTTTACCTTTTCAACAATTTGACAACGAACGAAATTATATGCTTTCTGCTGGCGAGCTAAACAGAAAGACCCATTCGGAATATCACTAATATTGACGGGATCATTGATAATAACATAATCCTGCATATTTTCTCTGTGAGTCACATCAACAACACTGACTTCCTCACCAGCTATAGCCTAAAACCAACTCTAGGATTTAATGCAGCAAATTTTATTCCGTTATGTAATGAATCACAATCAGAAATTAATACTGCGAAGCCAGAGGTAATTAATTGATTTATTCCCATTCTAAGTCTTTCGGATACTAAATACAATATCTTTTATAATGGATATCAAAAAAAAATTCCTGTATCTTTCAATAACATTCACGACCTACATTAAATTAGCCTCACTACTTCCCGTAGATGCGCGTTAATAAGACAATGCAAATAAATTCGAAATTTATGAAACAGAATCAAAAAGGAAAAAAAAGGACTGATCACCGAAAACGTTTGATTATTTTTCCGCGAATCCATCACCAATTTCTCCGTCATATTTGAAAGCTGTTCCTTTGCCAGTATTTCTGCTTGATTTATCCAATTTCCAGTTACAATACCACTTTGCGGTACAGTTCCATTTGGTGATGCCAAATTCCGCTGTAAAACCCTTATTCATTTATAAAAACTATGTAATAGATTAAAATTTCGTTCGAAAACATGAAGTTAAAAATATTTATTAAAAAAATTCAAAAAAAGATTCCTACCAACTCACTGAGAAGATTACTAGCGTATTGTGCCAGTTCATTTGATATCATCACTAAATCGCTGCCATAGCCGTCGTTTACATGTCTGCTGAAATTCTTCTATATTATGAAATTGACATAAAAAGTATGGAAATGTCAAAAAGTCTTTGTTTTTTGATTTTTAATAAAAAAAACTTCTGACGACAGTCCAACAGCGGGAGGTAAACTAAAGAAAAATTTCACAGCTGAGTCTCTTTCAAGTCACTGCTATTATGGTTATATTATTCAATACGATCATTTGCCACATTCGGTAATCACAATTTTGGAGCTTTGTTAGGAAAAATAGAAAAATAATAAAAGCAAATTTATCCGACCAAAGAGGAGATGATCGATTATTTTTGAAATTTTCCAGTACTTCACGTGCGATGGTTACAAAATCATCCATTGATTGCATAGCTTTTTCATCCGATGGTATGGAAGATGTTTCAATCTAAAAAAGAATATCAAAAGATCTGGCGTAGCTTACTTAGTTCTAGTCAAAAAAGCAATTAGGTGCAACTCCCCAACACTCTGACTCTTAATTTCAAAGTACTTTCTCACTTTAAATATTTTGCGCCTCATCTACCATTTTGGTAAAATCACGATTTAAAAAATCATGCCGAACTTGTGAACTATTTCTAGACGTAATAAAAAACTGACACTTTTCCATTTCTGATTGAAATCCTTAGCAACAGACCAATCATACATTTGCGCCAATAACATTGTTAACATTACAATTAGTTCGATTGGTTCAGAAAGAGTTTTCTGGAAGATTTTTGACAGTAAAAAACAATTATTCAGCATGATTAATAAAACAGTAAATGGTCCTCACAGAATAAATAAAAATAATAAAGAACAAAAGCGATACAATAACCAAGATTATTAAAACACATTAATTCATCATTATTCACCGGAACTTACAATCGCTATTTCCGAAGGAGATAGAGCTACATTACTGTTTATCAAATTCCCAAGAATAAGCATATGAGCTCGATCCAGCCCAAGGTAGCCCGCAACCTCAGATATACTGTAATTATCGATTGTTTTGTCGCGTTCTGCAATTGACTTCCTTTAAAACGACATGTAATAAGCAACTGAAAATGGTTGAAATACGACGTATAGAGATCCCACCAAATGCAGTTACTCTATTATTACCGAGAGAAACAGCTAAATAAATAAATGTGAGAAATATCAAGCCTTAAGTTTATAGTATTTTTAAGCTTGCCATCAATTACATATCGGATGCCATGACAAATTCAACAAGATTATATATGATAACTAAATATTTCTCAAAAATTAAAGAAAAAACACCTTTCCAAATATGATCCATTAAAAGGACAATGAAATCGAATACTCGTATCTTCATTTTAGCCGCACTTTCTCTTATTCCCATTTTATTAATGTGAAATACAGTAATAGCTTTGGAAATCTTTTCCTGGTCGAAATCAAGGGTGATCTGGAATTAAACAAAATATTTCAGTTCTTTCACAGTGAACAGTAAATTAACATCAACGCTAGACGTTAAGGTTATCAATTGAAAAAAAATATTCTAAATAAATAAAAATACACTGCAAATTGTCTCCAAAACTAACTTTTTCTTGAACATGGTCAAAGAAATCAATGTCCAATGTTGCAAACCCGTAAACAGTCCTCCGCGTTTTATATTCGGGCCCGTTGTAGCGATATGTTTTGTACAAACTACACATCCTTTCCTCGCACCTATATAATATAATAAAGCATTTAATGAAATAATCATATAGATACTTGCTAAGTAAAGCATAGATGAGTTTAAAACAACGCTTTTTGAAATGTTTAGTACAGGAATCTTAAGCACATGTGAACTTGCTGCACAATGCTGCGAAGTGCTGTACACTTTATGTACCATATTTCATCTTTAACTAAAGTACGACTTTGCAGCACGCAGTTTGCATTTATTAGTAAAATTCTTCTAAGTTTCCTAAATTAATACTAAATTTAAGCAATAATGTTTCTGAAAAAGTAATAAAAGATAATTCTTTTAATTGAAGTATAACATCAAAATGTCTGAGGGAAAGTGTCACAAAAACCCACAATTTTTTTCTTTCATTACTTAAAAGGCTTAGATCTCGACTATCAAACACAGCAATTTCATCTGAATCGTCCGATGATGTTTCGTCCACCAAAAAAGCATTTACGTCAATGTCCACGTCAACACTTCTTTCCTAAAGCACATTCATTTCACAACTAATAAAGGCACATTATTTCTCCTATTTGAATAAATGAACAGTCCTAGACAAAACCAAACTGCATGATCCGTAGGTGCAGACGTGCTGATAATATCTGGTGCTTCCTCACCTCTATCCATTTTATTAATTCGTCAAAAAATGGACCTGAAAATATCAGGGAGTAAAATCCGAAGATAGGTTTCGAAAGCTTCGTTCGAATCTTTCGGACAGACCCGATACAAAACCCCAGGACCAGGAACCCATTCTTTCGAAGCTAGAAAAAAGACTCCATCTACCTAAACGCCTGTATATTTTCATTCCACTCATTCCGAATGACCTTTTCCTGTTTGGTCCAACTCGAAATAAGATCTAACGAAATAACTGTTTTTTTTTTGATGGCTATATGCCACAAATCGAAGAAGCAAAGTTTTATTTTCTTTTAATAAACAGCCATTTTCATAACCAACGATGAAAGACAATCACTTCTAAAATTCCAAAATTGATCACACTTATTATCCGACTACTAGTACCTAAAAAAAGTTCAAATAATTTAGATTTCACTTGATATTTATTGAAAAATAAGTAGGATAAAATGGATTTTGACTTTGCAAATTCGTTAATCACAAATATAACACATCATAAAATTTTAGAAGACAGAAACTGAGATATAAAAAGAGGTAAATTCACATGGAAATTCGTATAAAATGCACTTGTTACAAAAAAAAGTTGTAAAATAACAAAAATATATTCTCGCACTATAACAAAGGAATTACAATACCCGTATTAATATATCGCTATCAACTGATACAAAAGAGTCGGAGAGAAATAAAACATAGTACGAGATTTTAGATAGTAATAAATACTCTAAGTGGGATGCAAAGTGATAAAATTTCAACAATCTCAAATTTTTTTTTTGCAAGTATTATCATTGATACTTTTTTTTCGGATTTTTAACATAAGAGCTCTGAAGAAACCGCGATTTCCAGTACTCTCTTCAATAGCCTCAAACGGCACAACGCCATCGCGGAATTTCTCTAAACTTGGTTTTTTTTTATCCTGAAAAAAAAGTTTTCTTCATAATATGTACTTCATAATATATGTAAGAAAGAATATCGGCAATTGGAAATGTAGAAATAAAAATTACATGCTCCAGTCGACAAACTACGGGTGTACCGAAGAAAATTCTATCATCACTGCTATTAACTGATTCTGATCCAATTTCTGCATAAGACATCGATGTCTCAAAGTCAATATTCGATGCGTTATGTTCCTACAAATTAAATTCATGCAGATTATAATTTCTTTAACTGCAAATCCAGTTTGCAAGCAAATTACAGATAGTAATGTTTAAATTACGATAGAATTTTAAAACAAAAAGTTTACCATATTTTTTTCCAATACAATCTCTTCTAATGATTGCATAGGCAGTGCCATACTTTTGTTTGATTCATCAACAGCCAAAACAACGCCATCATGTAAGTCTTAAAAATCTTCAGATAATAATTTGTCAAAATGAATAGAAATTCAAATATTTGAAGCATATAGAAATTCAAATATTTAAGCAAAAGAAAACCTGGAAATCATACCATTTTTTGATCGTTTATAATCACCTTGATCTTCATACTCATCATACTTTCCCCGTTTCCTATTTATTTCACAGTAGCGTTCAAGTAATTGCTGCTGCAGAAAACTAATTTTAGAATTAAAAACAAAATATCCTGATCTAAAAAATATACCCTAAGTTCGAGCGTCTTATGTAAATATCAAGCAAAGCATAATGTTTACCGAATGCCTTTCCTTCACATATTCTCGAAGATATCGGACATACTCATCAAACCTAGGTACTCGGAAACGTTCACGCTATAAATAGAAATTCATTTTCAGTGAGTTCATCTTTATAATTAATAAATTCACGAATCTTGTTAATATAGCCTACCCATACATAAAATTAAAAACGTACTCTAAGAATTAATTTTGCATTAAAAAAGTCCCCACTAAAGTGAAGTAAATCAGTGAAATCGTACATCTCTAAGATATCGATTATAGTAGTTAAAACCGGGATAGGCAATCACTTTTTCGACAGAAACCGTAAGTCGTTTCCATTTGTTATCTTTTTCTGAAATATAATGAAAAAACTGCAAAAAATCAGGAATCAGAGTACTTTTCCACCATTAACAGACTCAAATAAAATAAGCACCTCGCACAATCTGTGGAGTTCCCAATGTTTTATCTTCAGTATGAAATTCCAACAGCGACTCTTCACTAGAACTGTGATCAAGAGCCTAAAAATAAGCACAACACAATTACAAACATAACATTCTTGATCCTCTCAATGGCTTAAGAAAATCCTGACTTCAACCTCCGTGTGGAAGGTCGAAGTCAGTATTTTCCCCAGCCGTTGATATATTCAACAGAAAGACCGTAAAAAATTTAAAGTTTATTGCCTCCGCCAAATAGCCCGGTGGATAGCCATCAATAAAGCCTCTTCGACGCATTCGATAGATCCATTCCGGAATGTCATTTGGACCTATTCCTAAAGCTTCGCGCAAAGCATCACTAATTTCTCCAGGCCTAAACATTGTCATTTGTTCAGTTCGCCGAAAAATGTTGATTGAAAACAGATTTTTAAACGGAAAATTTTTTAATTTACCTCATATTACACGTGTTTGCTGTATCAGTATTATTCAATGTGGTATAACGTTCTTGAGTTGAACGTTTATTATTGAAATGAGCAGCACGGTTAGCAGCGATCCTCCGCTGATTTAAAGGAATATCACATTGTTGCAAGGTATGTTCACCAGCACAGTTGAAGCAACTTATTTTGAATGTACTGTAAGTTTTGAAAAATAGTTTCTGTATTATAACATTAAGATGACAAATGGAAGAGAATATATTTTCAAACTGACAATATAGTTTTAGCAAAAACTATGCTATTTGTTTATGTACTAATATAGTAATTATTCGGCCGTAAAGATCTGTCGATGAACCGCACATCAAATTAGTGTATGTTAAGAACAACCTTTCTTTTTTCTCTTCTGATGGCATCGAAAGTGCCACATCGTTTGTTAAAATTTTGGTTGCATCAAAAACATCATCCTTTCCTTTTGTTCCTAAAGTTTTTGGCGAAACATTATGTTCTTCTTCTTCTTCTAAATCATGCTTTGGTGTTGCGGCCACAGTAAGACTTTTTTTATTCACTTCTTCCACCTCAACAACTTCCACACCTTCAGTATCCAGAACGAATAATTCACCATCACCGCCACCTCTAGCCTCAACAGACACCTGCAGCTGCACAAACTTCAAAATTAAATCTTCAATATCCAGAAATAAAAATTTGTTACAGAAATCAGTGGACTTACATACATTCAAAAGTAGCCAAATGATGTTTGATGAAATTCAATTAATACTGCAATAGATTTCTTACTATTTCGATGTCGCCATCGTCGTCCTCTTCTACTAAATCTACCAGCTCAATCATGGACTCGTCGTTTTGAAATTTTGCCTTTTCATACCTGCAGTACAGTAAGGTTTCATAATCCAACTGATGCAATCCGAATATATTTAAATGATGACAATGCAAAACATAATGATTAGATATGTATGGATCGATGTGACTTTTATGATTTAAATAATGCACGACTTTTCCAATTTAAAAAGACAAAGAGTTAACAATGAGTCCTATGGTTCACTTTTCCATAATATATATAATTAAACTGAAAAACAAATAGCTTTAACGCGAATAGCCCCAAGCTATTCGACCCTAAGCTCATGATGTTGTAATATGATATTAATTAATAAAAACACGAGAAAGGGAGTGAAATTAATGATGAAAAAAATTGAGTGATGAATGAAATCAATGACGAAATAATTGAACAGATTAGTTTATGTAAGAAATACACGAAATGCAAAGTTTCACAACTTACGTATGCGTCCTCCATATCGGCGTTTCCTTGACGCTTACATAAGCAACGTCTGATCCCGGTGATGGCGTACGTGAACATTCACCTGGTTCACGTTGGTCAAGAACATTCATCCTTCAAAATTATTAAAGGCAAACATAAGAATTCGCAGAGGAAATTTTAGGATTAATGCCTCCAAGACACCCACACAAGCACAAGCAACCTGAATGCGATAAACTACCGTCTGCAAGCATTCTGTTCGAGATCAATAATATGAAGTGAGCTATTTGATTTTGGAATTTATTTTTTAATCGCAAATGTTAAAAACAAATTTTTGCTCTGTCTTTTTCTGTGTTTTGCGACCTTCTTATTCCTTCCGAAGTAAACTGAACAAATAATGAAAGATTTGACAATTCCGCTCGAGCTTTCTTTTTCTCGCATGGAGACGAAATCAACTATCTGTATTTCGCAACAATGAAGTTACGGATTCTATACGCACGCATGGAATTAAACGTCATTGAGTGCTCGCTACCTTTGACTGCGGCAGTTGAAATTGTAACACTCCTAGGGTTCTTCGATATCATCATATCACATTCGTTCAACGAGACAGCAAATTTGATATTGAGAATTGGCCTGTCATTTGGATTGTAATAGATGCAATGCCGGCCGATTGGTGGGGTATTCAATGGAGTGAATTTTACCACTGAAGAACCGGTTGAATTTGATATTTGCAATAATTCCACTTCTGAACAAATGACACTCGCAACCGAAATGATTGCTGTCAATGCATGCGTAATGAAAATAACATGCAAGCTCAAATGAATTAATTTTCAGTAAATTAATGTACTGAGAGTGACTCACTTCACTAATTTTTAAAAAACCGAAAGTAACATGAGCTACCAAGCAGATATATCAATCACGACTGAATAAGACATTAAATTAAAGCTTACATTTTACTGTCAGACAACCGAAAACGGCATTGGCGGTAGCAACAACAAATAAATTACATTGAAATAATAAATTTCGAAAATTTAAAAATAAGT
The DNA here is from genome assembly GCA_013365375.1 of Litomosoides brasiliensis. NCBI lineage: Eukaryota > Metazoa > Nematoda > Chromadorea > Rhabditida > Onchocercidae > Litomosoides > Litomosoides brasiliensis. The sequence goes on along the minus strand of JABVXW010000292.1, from coordinate 14,611 downwards.
TGTAACCGTTCAAAATTATTCATTTGTCATATTTTTTATCCCAAATGATAAACGTTTGGAATTTCATGCAATTAGTTGAAATTTGCTAGTACTAAAAGAATAGATTATAGAAGGACACTTGTCCATCTACTATCGACTATCACCGATCATTTTTTGCAGGATCAATTAAGATTTAAGGATATTTCCCGTAAGTGACCGAACTTATTCTCATATGTCGTAGTAAATAAAATAGATGTAAAAATTTGACCTTTTTGAAATTGAGCTAGTAGATAATATTGAATGAATTAAAACGAATAAGTTATAGCAGAAATACATTGATCATTGACCCCAAGTAATTAATTAATTGTTGATTGCAGTGATGACACCGATTAACATGAAAATTATTACCCCACTTCAATCAGACTGTTTGTACTGTTCTCCATCCCTGTATTTGCATAGATTTTTGAACAGTCGATGATTTACAATCAGGTATGTATTTCAGTCTTTAATTTCATAAATTCAATTTTGTTCTTATCAACGGAGATGAAGTAATTTGTCAGAGGATAGCTGCCGTAAAGTTGTACTGCAGGATGATCAAATTCTGGACGTACCATAGCACTTATCTGACCACTTCAGTTTTCTCATTAGTTCATTTCTATTCATAACAGATCCTCACAATGCGGATATTTCTCTTTTCTCAGTTCAACAAACATTACTTTATCCGTTCATTGCATTGTACATTAGCTTTATCCGATCTAATCCGTTTGTCAAATTTCACTTGCAAATTTTATTCACCGATTATGAGTGTAAAAATAAGCGAATATTTGATTTATTTATAAAGCATCTAAAAGTTAAAAAAATTACAGAAATTTTCGTTGATTCCATTGAAAATTTAATTTGTACATTTAATACAATTTATGAACATTTACACATTCTTCATCTACTTGGATCTTGTAAATTTGCTTTAATTTGACGTATTTTAGGTCCAATTTCGTTCATTGCTCCGAAACGCTTCAGCAATATCACTGGTAGTGCTATTGTAGAATAACAATTATAGCAAGTAAGAGTTCTTGTCAAAAGTTACATCAAAATACTTAAATTTCTCTCAGGAATGGAAATACTTTTTAAACAATGTAATAGTGAGCACTCCATCTGGACTGATTCTGGTTTCGCTGCATTCCGTCACTATATTATCTGGTATCACGTAACGCCGTTCGAATCGTTTCTTTAAGTAAAAAATTTTAGTTTTTAAAGGAAATAAAATTCATTTGTTTCTCATAACTTGTATTAGTTTGGCCTTAACTTGTTGTGCAGCCTGAAGCATTTTAATTTTTTGGCATTGGAACTTGTTTATATTAATTCCAATTAAGACTAATTAGCTAAAATTATCTTGGTTGTAAGCTCGCACAATTAGTAGGAATTTACAGAGTTCGCGATTTTTTTTTCATCAAAGCAAGAAATTGTATTACCTCGCCATCATTATCAACGTGAAGCGCACTAATTCTGAGTTCATTACCTTCGATATTAATCTAAATTTTTATCAAATTTTGGAGCTATGACAGTTAATCAGAAAGTGAACTTCGATTATTTAAAAAAAAACTTCAAAAAAATCATGCACCGACATTTTTATTAAATCAATAAAATACTTTAATGTAAGCAGACCGTTATCTCATTTGGCGAAAAATTTCTTGCCGTAATTGATACGGAAAATTTCTCGGCATCGTCGATTATCTAAAATACAATCAAATAACAAAATAAATATTCAAATGGCTTATCTAACTAATTTTTGAATAGATAAGCAATTAGCTAAGCAATTTCAAAAGAAGAAAACAAACAACGACATATAGCTGAATTCAGATAAATTTCGTTTGAAATTTTACCTCACCCACTTGACTGCTAAGAAAGTTTTCATCTCTGAATCGTAAGATTCCGTACGGTAAACAATTTAATGAACGCCAACGATCAGTAAATATCGTTGGTGTTGGATCACGTGGTGAGGATGCTCGCTGTGACATCTTGATCGTTCTCGTCTTCTGTTCCGATTTAGCAATATTTCATATGATTGAAAAGTGAATTAGAAAGGATATTTCAGTTCTGTAGCGATCTGCATATAATAGCAAAATTGCTTATTGCGCGGATGCATAATGAGAACTCTACGTAAACTTTAAAAAAAGTGTTGCATCAAAATTTAAAGAACTAAAGTGAAAGTGAAGTAAGTGATAATTGCGATTCGTAACATTCCATCTTAGCCCTTTGGGAGCAGTTGACTTTTCAGGACTCATAAAATTTAGTAAAATTATTGAGAAAAAATAATTAAGGAAATTCTTTGTACCTTTCGTGCGCTTAATTTATTTGTCAGTCACTTTCTAAGGAACCACAACAGAGTGTTTTTGAAATAAAAAATCAATCGGAACATTTAAAAGTAAAAAAATCAATGCTTGTTTTCACACTACCTGTATTTATCAGTAGTAGTATGGCAGTTATTGCTTAAAAAAGCCACAAAATTATCATGCAACATTTTCGAAATTTGGTTCAACTGGAAAATACGTGACAACAAAATTCATGAACTTTTCACGAAACATTTCTCTGATCTAATATATACAATTCAGAAAATAATTTAATTTAAATTTGATTATCATACTATTCGTCTTTACGATAAATCATGATAACGGGAGGGGACGAGAGATCGCTGTTAAGAGGATAGATACTTTTCTTCTTCCTTCTTTTCTCCCACCCACCCTGACCAGTAACAAAATATAAGCTTTAAAATCTGGTTTTTCATGTTTGATGATCAATATCATTTACTCATATTATTCTCATCGCACACCAATCAATGGTTGTCGATATTTAAATACATTCGTTAAATTGAACTTTATGAAAAACTGGAGATCTCAAAATTTGAATTTAATTTTCAGCTTCAATGTACCACAATTAAGAAAGACGAGAAATGAAGTGTGCTGAAAGCGAAATATAACAAATTTCAAATTGAATATTCAAATGCAGTTGTATCCTTAAACTTTCCGCCTAACTTTTTCTCTAAATTATTAAATTATTAACGGATAACTTCAAATTAACTGTATTTGTTGCAATTATTTTCAAGTTTTAAGCAACAATTAAACGATATTTTCCACTTAGAAACATGGATTTAGTCATATCACAATAACATCATCAATGCATAATCGCAGCAGCATTTTCCCACTGAAACAAAGGAAATCTTAAAAGTCAGACAATGCTTTGTTAAAATCTTCCACAACAAACACTTTTCAAACCTCGATTAATTTTTAAAAAAACTTAATAAGTTCTAACTCCGCGACAAAGTTTCATATTTTAATTTTTAAGTTACTCGTTACGCGAGCACAATGAAACCAATCAATAAAAGTTTCGAATCAAATTTTTGGTATAGACAGAATATTTAAATATCATTGAGATCGTCAACTGGAACATCGTATGTTGCAAAACGTTTCCCGAAACGTATCATCATATCCGCTGGGCTCGGTGCCCGTTTTGCAATGTGGGCATCACCACTTGGCTAAAACTTGATTAATTAGTTTAGCTTACTGTTTCTGAAGGGCTTCGATAAAAACTTTAATAACTTTCTCTGAAATAAATAACAGAAGTACCTTTTGCAAAAGTTTCAGCTCTTAAATTACTAGCTTAGAATAAGAAATAATTTTTTATATCGAAATTATCCATTTTAGAAGTAAACATTACATCAAATAAATTGTTCTATGAGATATTTTTGAAATATTTTACAATTTTTTACACAAAATTGAAAAGAATTTCTAACATTTAAATAATATCTTAGTGGTTCGAGGCCACCTCGGAATAGAAATTGACGTGCAAAATCGTTGTCTGAAAATAATTGCCGCACCGATCATCTCAAATACCTCACCGACATGTCCTTTTGGAGACATTTAAAGGCTTGCATATTTCACTGTGGACGGAAAATAAAATAGGAGTTGAAGGACGTTATGAAAAAGACATTTCCTTTGTCGCTGATCGAAGAATGAAAGTGAGGGAGGAAGTCACTTACCACGCAATCGTTCAGAATCATTGAAACAAAAATGATTAATAACAAGCAGGACTGCTACGATAACTACTTTAGACGCAGGCATTATGAAGTATAACTGCCTGAAATTTATAGCAACAATTCTAAAAAATGAGAAAAGTATCAGAAATTTTTAATTAATTTATTTAATTATTTGCATGCACAACGCGTTTACACGTTCATCAACGCTTGTAATATGAGTTAGTTTTATCTACTAAAAAATCAAAAAATTGAAATAATGAAAGAACAGCAATGCATTTTTTTCTGGCGCTTCACGTGAGTTAGCTTAATTTATCAGAAGAAGAAAGTCACGGATAAGAATGATATGAACTCGAATAGTGCTAGTACGTGAGTAAGCAATATTTTACTCTAAAACAAATCAACTTGTAGTTTTTATAAATTAATTATTAGATGTACCACTTGTAATAGTCAACATTTGGAATTTTCTTTTTTGTTGTAAAGAAAATGGTTTTCAAAATTTTTTGAGGCTTTTTAATATTATTTGGTATTTGTGTTTTCCAAATAAAAAGTTTTTATGCCAACAATTTATTCACTGAATTACACGCTTGTTGTTCCTCACAATCTTTATTTTTTTCCTCTTATTATACCCGTAGCTTTTCTTGTTTTTATCCAAACCGCTATATACTGTACGATTCCTCAACTAGAATTTAGTAAAATGGAATGCAAACTTAGTAAGTTCGAGAGACGCGGCATTTTTTAGATTGTCTTCATAAACCGAAAAAATTCTGCTTACATTTATTTAAATTTTATTAGTTAAATAAATAAGAAAATGTTTTAGAATAAAAATTGTCGCTGAGAAGCTAGGCGTGAGGGCAATAAGGAGCAATCATTTCATTTTTTTTTACTTTTATTTTGTGTTATAAATAAAATTTATGTAAAATTGCTGTGAGGTAATTTGAATATCAAAGAATAATCGAAGCGAAGAAGGAGAAAAGCGTAGATTAATGTGATAAATGCAACCGATGCCTTAAAAAGGCCAGATTTTCCAACACATCCATATCTGTACGTCTAAATTTTAATTGCAATTTTTTGCTGTCATTAGTTGTTATTCCAATTCGCACCAAACGCTTTCAATTTTTTAGCAACGAGAGTTATGACGTCAACAAGTGCATGGTTTAATAACATATAAGCTATGCATGAAGCTATTTGTAATTTTCTTTCGAACCGCTCAGTGAGAAAGGTTTGATATTAGTTGATAATTACACTCGCAAATATTTTACTTTCAAATTACCCACGCATTTCATTTTAATTAAACCAACGTAAGAAATATGCCAATATTTATTTTAATTAAAGTAAGGAAGTGTTTTCCACTTGCTTCTTTCCATGTTATGCTAAGTCATTGAATGGCAGTAAGGTGAATGATTGAAACGATTACTTAATTTGTATTCAAATTATCTATTAAATCGACCTTAACATTGCTAATTATGTGAGACTAAGACCAATGTTTGCTTTTCAGATAACCTATGCAAATGCATTGATTTCGTGAAAAAAAAATTAAAGGTGAGAAAACATACAGGAGAGCTGTTTTCTGATTTACTGCCTTTTACTGCCTTATCCATAATGAATTTTAGATCGAATAAAAGAGGATGAATTGAAATTATTTCAAGGAGAAAAACATCGGTAAATTAGCTGGCTATCAAAGGAGCAGTGCGGAGAAGTGAACTGGAACGTTTCATCAAAAAATATGCAATAATTGATATTGCATGGATATCGACGGTTACGTAGTATTTCAATGCATATGTAAATGCAAGAATTGATAATAAACAATTTTTTATGGGAAACAAATTATTGGAATGAATTTTCGTGATGAACAAGTGTGCAGAGGGAGAGAGAGAGAGAGTGACAGATATATGGAAATATTGCAATTCACATGAAGTGTCAGTTTCCATCTTAGCAAATTGGAAAAAAAGTGATATAAGTGAAAAGAGAAATTAGGATGAAAGAATTTGGATACAGTCAATCGATCGATAACAATGATCCACTAGTAGTCAAATATAAATTATAAATCTTTTTTTCCAAGCTCATAATTGATTTGCCGTCTTCATAGAATTACCTCAATTAAAAAATTAGTAATTCTAGTAAGTGCATTATAGTGCTGTTCACTTTAATCAGAGATAAAATTCTAATCACAAATGCTAACGATCAAAACCTACCGAAGAGTTAGTAGAAGTATGCACACTACGTGATATTTTGTATAAAAAATAAGCGTACTAAGCAAGCACAAGACTTCCTCTGGAAAAAATGTTCCTAAGCTAAGGTAAAATTGAAAAATTGCTTTGCAATTTGCTGCCACTAAACATTTTATTGATCCACCAAGTATATCTATCCATCTTCACAATTTTTCACTTGCAGGTGAAGTGATAAGGATGGGAGATAATTATCTATTTGGTTTAAGGGAGAATTTTGAAATGAACGACGGTGGATGATATATTATGAGTGATTCGTTGAAAGATCTTATTTCATTCCACACGATTATCATAATAAGACATTAAATTGATGGATTTCAATTCTCTTCATTTCATAAAGAATATTTTGCACAGTTATTAGAAGAAAAGAAAAACCAAAGTTTATTGATAAATCGTTAGAAAGAAATCTACCGCTTCAATATTCTTCCTTCAAAATGATGGGAAATTGGTTTAAGAAAAGAAATAGCTAAAGTCTAAGCTTATATATCTCAATCTATTCCTCGACAGAGCTTGAAAGGGAAAATTGAATTTATTTAGCTTTTGACAATGAATTAGTGTTAAATAAGCCATTGAGGAGAGGAAACGAAAGGGAAATATGCTCGATCTATGGGCCTAATACTGTTTAGGCAATGAAGAAGAGAAAAAGTGTAGATATCCTCAATTTATTTCATTTTTTTCCCTCATTTCTCTCTCAGCTTGATAGAATCATTTGAGTTCAGTCCTTCGAATTCCATCTTCTCCAATCTTTATGGTATTTTAAATAATTAAGTAGAGACAGAAAAAGAATATATTGGAAGAGAAGTTGTAATTTGTAAACATTCCCCAAGGGATCTAAAACGTCCACAAATCCATTTACTGATTTTAGTTCCATTACAGTTCAACTTCTTGGTTCAATATTTTAAGAAGAAACTGATATTAACAACTAGAATTACTTCAGCATTCTGAAAAGTCGATAAAATGCGATCTATTGGCGTTTTAAAATTTGCCGCTCCACTTACAAAATATATGATTAACAATTAAGTAAGATGTGTCGGAACGGAAAGTAAAAGTTGGAAAGTAAAAACATTTGGAGGAAGTCATTCCTTGCATGAATTTTAAACGACGGACGTAAAGACGACAGGCATGTCCAATTCTAAATTAATTAACCGTCTGCTTTGATGAATAAGGTGGGACGTTAGCATTTATCCCGTCAAGCTGTCATTCGATCGTTGTGAAAGGGCCACTTTATTGCATCAACAAATGTTGTAGTCGCCGTAAAATGAATCGACAAAGGGCATAAATTACAAGCGCAAAGGTTTGTAACTGTCACTGAAAGCAATATTCGCTATGTAGAAGAGAGCTGATCGATCTGATAAGTGAACTGAAATTTGTTTTTGCTAAGTAGAAAAGCTAACACGTAATGAAAATGTTCTGAAAAAGGAGCTTTCAATAGCTCTAAGCCAAAATAATTAAAACATTTATTTTCAGCGTGAAATTACGTGAAGTTGCGAATGTCATGTTATCGTTGTAGCAATGATAATATTCCATTAAACACCATCCCTTCATATCTCTACCTCTTCGATGACGAGGAAAATTCATGAACAAATTGAAATTCACAGCTCTTTTATAGTCTGAATCAGTTGACCTCGTTGTAACCCTTTACAGAATTTAGCTAGCCAAGGATGGTTAGATTAATTCTTAATTCAATTGATAGCAGAGTGTCCTACTTCTTTTGCCTTAGATATTTTCAGGTTGATATTCCTGCACAATGAAATTTAATTCACTTCATAATTAACTTCATGTGTTTTTGATAGCAACTGTTCAATGCATTTTCTTTTTGTTATTTGCATGAAAGTGAATTAAACTTACAATTTTGTAATTACAAATTAGTTTTTTATTGCACCAATTTTGTATCAAAAAATAAAACTGGAAAAATTACATTGGAACCAATGAAAAGCTTTTTTCTTTTTTGTAAACTTATAAAAAAATTAAAGGAAAGTAAAAACAAAAAGAGAAACTTCTTGTAATGCTGAAAAGAGACACTTACAAACTTAGAAATGACATTTTATTGTAAAAATGCTTATGACAAGGTGAATTTCAAACAATAACAAAGAGTTCCGACAGAATTTTAGATTACTAAGCTACAAAAATTCTCTTTCAAATTGAATCTTCCCTTTTATATTATCATAAATCTGCAATTAGAAATTTTTTCCTGCACAGTGAAAATGCAGGACAGTATAACTAAAATACACACACACACACACACACACAGGCATACACACACACACACACACCATAATTTACATTAAAAAGATCATTATTAAATAGCAAAAATGAAAAGTAAAAATTGAGCGCAACATAAAGATAGACCAAAAATAGACATCAAAGAAAATCTGAACTTTGAATTGGACCTAAACCTTATCGTTGAAACTACCAATCACCTCAGCATTTTTCTTGGAATTTTTAGCTATTTTGTGCTTTTCCATTTTGATATTATTCAGTGCTGGCAGAAGAATTGAAAGCAGAAATGAGCCAAGTCAGCTGGACCTCATTATTTCCTCTAAGAATTAAAATTACAGTCTAAAATCCCATCTTTACATAGCATTTCGTATTTTCAATTTGTGAAACAATTTTGTCATAGTCAAAGATCACTAAACTCTAACAGCTCTTCGTTTATTCACCTTTTAGACTGGACATCATCAACTGCGAACTACAGGATTGGTCAACCGATGACCTTTGCTTCTGCTTCTTATCTTTCATTCGTCGATTCTAAAAATTCAAAAAAAAAATTGATTGGTGCACATGAAAATTGAAGTGATAGAAACAATGCTGGAATTGGATCAAAAGAAACCAATCAATACGGCAATATTATTCTAGCGATATGATTTCAAAAATTTTTCTGAAGATTAGTATACCATTTTTCCTTTCTCTAAATAAAAACATTCAAAAAAAAAGTTTCAAAATCTTTTCCAGATGATAAAAATGAAAAGGAAAGAAGAAATCTAAAAGTTTTACCTGAAACCAGATTTTGACTTGCCTCTCGGATAGGTACAAATTCTTGGCTAACTCGTATCGTTTCTGTTTGCTAACGTAAGTGTTGTAAAGGAATTCCTTCTCCAACTCCAAAGTTTGGTATTTGGTGTACGGTTTCCTCTTTTTTCTTGACGATATATTTCCGGTCCAATCTAACGTTGCATCTTTAAAACATTAAACTTTTTTGTTAATTTTTTGAAAAATTCTTTGCAATACAAGAAATCATCTAACCACAAACAATTCTTCAGGCATCAAATTCTTTCAAATTATTCTATTTTAAAATTTGCCTTTCAAAATTGAAACATTCGAAAAGTTTTTTCGAAGCAAAAAATTGTGATAGCATACTAATGATGAAAATGGATGCTAGCAAATTTGAATCTCAAAAAGATTTAACCTTAAGATATTTTACTTTAATTAATTCAAAGTTAACTTCAAAATTTTGTAGGAACGAAGTATTAATTTCAGCAGCATAAACGACAAAAATTATGTTAGAAAAGTGTAATTTATACAGTGATTATCAATAGTATCCATTAATAATTGCATGGTTTACAGCGTAGATCAACCTGAACCCTAAGAAAGCACTCATTAATCGAACCCTAATTACCTCTGCTCCAATTTTATCGTCTGCAGTTTAACCTTTGCTAAGAGTTGAACATATTCTCAGCCATACTCAACAGTATCAAACGATCAGATCGATCGATATACACTGATAAAAGGAATCATAGCAATGAAAGGAGTGCAGTAACCATCATTGACGATGAGTTTAAAAGTTTGTAGTGTTGAAATAAGTCTATTGAATTTCACGCTCTAAAGCTTTTCTGATTATTTTCGCCCACAGAGATAATGACATTTCTGAGCATTCATTTGAAAAATAATCTCAAGTGATTTCAGCTAACTAATTTTTATTTTTTTTATTTAAGGAACTTTCAATTTTTAAAACAATTTGTCCGAAAGCAATTTATTTCCATCTTCCTTCATTAATTCAAATCTCATTAGCCTCCTAGCAATATCATTCAACAAATACAATTTATATAAGTGGGACTGACAGCTAATTTGTTACAAATTGATAAGAGCGGTCGTAAAAAGCCAAAGTGACAGATGGACCTACAATTGCGCTCAAAGGAATAGAATGAAAAGGACAGCGTAAAATCCATACAATTCTATGGCACTTTACATTTGAACGTAATATCAATCACAAACTACCGTATTCCTCGCATCACATAACTCTTCATTTTTTCGTACATTAAATTACACCAAGCATGAATATTCTAATAATGAATATTCTAATAACTATGCTAACTGTTCATTCATTATTAGCCTTCTAAAGATGGGTTTAATATTTTTTTTGTTTAATATTTTTTTACCTCCAAATTTGTTTAATATTTCTTTACCGCCCAATTTAGTTGAATTTTTTTTTCCTTTACGATATTACACCTATCCTATTGTATTCTACTATTTCATACCTACTCATTAGTAGCTTCAAAAAATTTGAATTTTAAACTGATCACAATTCTGAGAAACATAAACGACAACTTCAGAAAAGGATGACACATCGTGTAAACAGTCCTGCACAGATCGAATACTGTAGTAATAACAATCAAAAAAGTCTCGAAATTTCGTTTCATCAAATTTCAATTCCCAACTTCCAGTTCTCTTTTCTTTATTTAACTTCACCGATTTGATAAATAATTCAATCAGAGCTATAACTGCCTTCTTGTTTAATTAACCAAGCCTTTCCGCAAATTGGAAATGAATGAATTTTGCTAAATGGGTCAATTGACTTTTGATTTTCATTACTTACCTTGCGAATATTAATCAAACAAAATAAATTCTCATCCAAAAGATAATTCAACAGTTTTGCAAGAAAGAGAATTACGGAATTTCATTTATCCAAATTGATACCCTCAAATACTTTACATGTCTTCCTTCCAATGAAAGTAATTTAGCTTGTTTGCCATGCAAATAAATCAATTTCCTTGTACAAACAATGATTTAGTTGAGGATGAGGAAAACTACAGTATGCCAGTTTTGAAGCACAGAGAGGAGCAAACATTTCATTCGGAAGGGGAAAATATGGAGCTTAGGAAAGCCTTGAAAACGAAGGAGTACCAAAGGTGCTACAGTAATTCTGGTTGCTGATCGTTGCAAAAATCTGATTATTTGCGAATAGATGAAAAATCTGATATGCCTTTTGTATGGTCCGAAAGGACTCCAGCCAGTTGAGCCAGAAAATAGCAAAGGAAATAACATTTATCAAATGAGGACATCTACAACAACTGGTAATAAAAAGGGACGACGAGAAAGAATGTTGCTTGATAATTTCATCAAAGAGAAAAAACAATTGATAGAAAAATTTTCAAAATTGTAAGTGTTGCCAATTCATCTAGGTTTTTGTCTAGTAGAAACAGAGGGAGAATTGCAAAAATCACATTAATTTTAAGTGTATAGAAAAAATGAATATTTAAAGATAAGTGTTATCGATTGATCTCTAAATTTAAATTGATTAGCATTTTTTCCTGTAGAGAGTTTGACGAAAAATTTTTTGAAAGTTATAATAAAATGAAACAGTATGAGTGAAGAGGAATCAATCGCATTTGTTAGAATTAAGTGATGAAGGATATTTACTGCATCGGTGTAATAAACTTGTTTCAGTAATCAGAGCATGGTGTCGGTGTTACGCAAAGAAGCCTTATCAGACATCAATATCTCGGATAAATGATGGATGATAGGTCCTTCGTTCCTTTCAGCGACAAAAAAAGGAAATGCTTACTATTTGCTCTCCTAACTACTATACCTGTACAGAAGACAAGCGGCACACTTTTCCATCACAGAAATGATCTATGAATGCTAAGTTATAATTGGAATTATCTCTAAAGTGCATATCTCTTACTTCAAAGATTGCTATCCGTAGAGGTTTGTATGGAGTAGATTAGTGTTGGATAATTGAATGTTATTGATAGTAGCGCTTGTGTTAAAATATTACCGCTCCTCACCTTTATTTGTGTAAGCAAGCCGTTCATATTTCTTTATTTACGTCGTCTAATTTCTTCTACAATTATTTTGCAACAAATACAAAGATTAAGATGTAAGAACAAAGCTACTGCTTATCTTTCGCGAAACTTTTTTAGGGAAAAAGCCATCCAAAAGTAAACTGAGTGGTGTAAGATTTTAATGAATTTGAAAATTCATTTGAACTGCTGCAATATCATTCTGTTTGATAGCACCCCATCATTTAACAATATCATATTTTAAATTGTTGAAGAATATTAACACTAATTTGAAAATATCGGCATTTATAGTTTATCCAGAGGAAAACATTTTCATTATCTTTCTCCCTCAAACACGTAACTATATCTAAATTTATAGACCTGTAAGGTACCTTTTCCCAGGATACGATTAGATATCATCAAAAGCCTATGCCGCAATATCCTTTCTGTTTCTGGAAACAGAAAGAGAATCAATTTTTATGGCCGTAAAAAAATGTTTTGTTGTCCGATTTGAGGCTAAATAATGACGGCGGCAATTTTTATGTTTATTTTACCAGCTCCAGAAGAGAGAGATTACAGGTCATCTTCAAAAATATGCATCTGAAAACAATTTAGAAGGACCTAACCAAACATATCTGGTACGGAAAAAAATTAAAACAAAAAAAATTAATAGCGAAATTTATATTTCCCAATTGTTCAGCAGTTGTATTAAAAGCATTAAATTTCTAAAAAGGCTATGTTGAACTGTTCAACAACTATTATGGCATAAGCAAAGTCTTCACGACTGTTTTTAAGCTTCAAACCAAGAAGGAAGACTTATGTCTGTGTTTCAAATTATCTAACCTGCGAAATTCGAGATTTAATCGATATCTGCCAGCAGTGAAGTTGCAGAATAACAGAATTTCTTTGGGCGGTTGAAAGTAATGCAGGCTGGCCAAGTTATGCAAATGTTTTGAGATTGCCAAATTTTAAGGCTTTCTTTTACTTTCTGCCTTAGTATTTCAAATTACTGTATCTTCCCAAAGTCATGGTCAAATTATTAGGACTTAATTGGGTGTCTTGGCAACAAGCCATGAGTGTTTAAAGCAGGTGATACCAGCAATATTATTAACAATGAATATAATGGAAATATAAAATCGTTTACCCGAAGATGTCGTAAAATAAGATTAAGGTCCGGTACCAAGACATTTTTTATGGATTCTTCTCACACCTTACATTTTGGTAACACCTGCATATGACACTATAATTAGCTAAAATTGAATGGCAGTAATATCTTGACCTTAAAAGCTATTATCGCTACTTTCCAAACTTTCCTTCTCCCAAGCTAACTAACTGGTAATTACAATGAAATTGACACGAAAAATTTGGCAGAAATATTGTTCATGAATTACTTTCACATTAATAAGCCTAGAAGTCTCTGATTTAATTACTTCAAGTTATCATCGAAAAATTTTGTAGAATTGAATAAAATTAAAAGTTGAAGAGTATCCGATTTACCTAAACGATTTTGGAAACGACAGATCATCAAAAGAAAAGCTTATATTAACTTTTTTCCCTTTCTTCGTGCCTATCCAACACTATTTCCCATGTCTCGATCCGATCGATGTCTACATGTACAAGGAAAAGAGTGAATTTGGAGAAATTTAATAGATACTGAAGATAATAAAGCCTTAGTGACCATGTTCTTAAGGCCACATCAAAGCAGTAGCGCTGATATTACCGACATATTGCTTCTATTGAAACGGACATCTGGATGTATACAATAACTTCCAGCTTCTGTATTTTTCCTACTACTGTTAGTCCTCTTTTAAGTACGGTAAGTCAACTCGTGAATGGGAAGCATGAGTGGGTACTAATTTATAAAATTTAATTTGCAAAAAAATAAAAGTGCATTTGAATTATTTCATCTCACTGAACTGCAAAATGTTTCATTTCCTCCCATGTATGTTAATGAAGCTGATGATAAGTGCAATGCAATTCAATGATACTAATTTAAGATTTAATGAAATCATAACCAATTCGCCACCGACAAAAAAATAACAAGGGCTTTTTTTATTAATAGGGCACACGCATTAGTTCTGCTCCATAAAGAATCATTCCGCAACATCGCTTACTTACATGAAAAAGTATACAATAACTATACTTGGTAATGAAATAGTGAAAGTGTATTGTCATTTCAGTTCACTGCGGTGACGTCTCAAATATGAAATATGAATTGCGGAGAAAAGCAGTGTGCAGACAGTCTATTCATGGCAGCTCTGAGTGCTTGCAGAAGAATAGTAGTAGTAGTAGTAGTAGTAGTAGTAGTAGTAGTAGTAGTAGTAGTAGTAGTAGTAGTAGTAGTAGTAGTAGTAGTAGTAGTAGTAGTAGTAGTAGTA
>JABVXW010000291.1:0-68128 GCA_013365375.1 Litomosoides brasiliensis | reverse complement strand
ACAAACTAAGAAAACACAAACACTCACACACACACGCACACACACACACACACACACGCACACACACACACACACACACACACACACACACACACACACACACACACACAATGAAATAATTAGAGTAACGAAATTTAAAATATCAAAAATTGATTTTTTAAAAATATTTCAATTAAATTAGTTTTTTTCCTCAATTCTCATCATATAAAAAGAAATTCAATGAAAAGCAAATTTCAAACAAACAAAACAAAAACAAAAAAAAACGACAATATTTAATGCTCTGAGATGAGAAGAATATTAGTGTTTTTGGAAGAGAAAAAGAAACAAAAAAAGTTTCTTGTTTTTTTCGTTTTTCCTTTTAATAAAAAAGTTGCGCAGAGAAAAAAACAAAGGAAACTGTACGATTAAATAATAGTAATAATAATAATAATAATTGTTAATGAATTTTTTCTTTTTTCATCTTAAAATTCGTTATTAAACTGTTTTAAATTAATTCAATTTTGCTTTTTCTTCTGTTTCTCTCATTTGTGTTGTTAAATGAAGTCGCAGTAGAACGGTGGTGATCGTCCACGTTGAGATCAATGATATGCCAATCCAATGGCTTGCATTCCAATGTTCCGAATAAGCATATTGAGACCATATTTGTGCAACTAAAGTTGACAGACAAACCTGCAAATTTCATTTATTCATTTTAGAAAAAAAAATTTAAGAAAATTTTAAAAAAAAGAGAGAAAGAAATAATAATTTTTAGTTTTTTTTTAGTAAAATTAAAAAAAAAAATAAGTGGAATATTTAGGCTTATTTAAGCTTATTTATTATATGTTATAAATTAGAAAATAATTATTTTAAATTATTTAATTCATAAAAATATATAAATTATTTTCTATAAAATATAAAAAAAGAAAGTTTTGTTTTCAAAGTTTTTGCATTTCTTTTTTTTTCTTTGTAAGCTAAATCCTTGAAGCATATAGTAAATTACAGTAAATTTTATAGTAAATTTTTTTACAGTAAATTTTTACAGTAAATAGATTTTATAATAAGGGATTTAGCTTACAAATATAGTAAACTTTTAGTTTACAAGTAGTAAATTTATAAATAGTAAAATTTTTACAAATAGCAAACTTTTTTAAAAAAAAAATGTAAACAAGAACTGATTGAAAGTAATTATCAGAATAGTAATCGAGTAATGAATGATTACGCAACGTACGATAAATCGTGCGTCAACAGCCACAAGACGATCGGTTGATTTTGTCCAACGTAGCGCATGACTACTGACCACATATGAAGTTAGAAAATCAGTACCCATAAATCGAGCGCATAATTCATGCGATTCATTTAAATTCACAAGCACCTAAATGATTGAAATTAATGAATAAATTTTCAAAAGTGAAAAAATTTAATAATAAAAAGTAAGCAATGAGAATCTCTATGAGAATTAATTAGCTGTTAAATTTGAAGTAATTTTTAGAAATTTAACTAATACAAAAATATCATTTTGTCATAAATTGAAATTAATAAAATCATTTATGTAAAATATAAATTGATAAAAGATAAGTTAAAACTTTTTTTTTAGGGAAAATTTGCTAAATTAAGATCAAATGAGTAGTTTTAATTGAAATACTGCACCTGACGATGTAACAACCATTTCGGAAATGCAAGCCATGCAGTACCAATAATTATCGATACAATACTATCCACCTGGAATAGAATATTATCCACAACGTTCGTGCTAATCGTTTCATCCAATTTCCATCGATGAAGCGTTAGAAGGTAAAAATTCACTGCTAACCAACTGTAGCACCAATATTTAGCAAATTTCAGATACTGTAATAAATTTTAATAATAAAAAGAAAAAAAAGATAAAAAAATAAGAATAAAAAACTAAATTTAATTAGAATAAAAAAGAATAAGAAATAAAAAATAAGAATAAAAAGAATAAAAAAATTAATTTATTACAGTATAGAAAATAAGAATAAAAATTTTTTAATTTGCTAATTCTTTTAAATACATGGAAATTTAAGAAATTTAAATGAATGTAAAATTTTACAAAAAAAAAGTAAAGGTAAATTTTAAATTCACTAAATGCTACAACGCTATAAAGAAACACTTTTTGATTGTACAACTTTTCCTTCCTATCATTTCAATTATTTTACTTAAAAAATTTTCGAATAAAATTTTTTTACTAACATTTGGATGAATTAAATTTGGTGCTTCTGCTGAACAGTGTACCAAAACTAAAAGCACTGATAACAAACCCTGAAATCCAAAATATTAAGTGCAAAAATTTGAATATTTTATCTTTTTTTTTTATTTTGTGCTAATTTCTCAAAAAAAATCTTTTCCATTTAAAATTTAATTTATTCCAAACTGAAAAAAAAAATCAGTTCTTTAAAAAGATTTTATCAAACAAAAAAAAGTAGCACTGATTGCAGTATGCTACTGCTGAAAGTGATGAATTTTTTTGGCGAAAAAATTGATCATTTGCACTTTAAGTTTTTTTTTTCTTTTATAAAAAAATTTTACACGAAAATATTTTCAAAAAAAAAGTGAAAAAAAGATGAAGATAACAGATAAGGGCGAAAAAAAAGATAGCATCAATTTTTTTTTAATTACTTTCATAAAAAAATTTCACATAAAAATATTTTTAGCGATTTGAAAAAAAAAGACAAAGAAAAATATGGCGATAACAGGTGACAATTTTTTTGTTTTTTTTTAAATTGCTCTCATAAAAAAATTTCACATAAAAATATTTTTAGCGATTTGAAAAAAAAAAAGACAAAGAAAAATATGGAGATAACAGGTGAGAAAAAGATTGTGAAAAACAAACTATAATTCGAAGAAGGTAGCAAGTTGAGAGTGATTCCACCGATGAATTTCTCAGTCGGTACATCAGAAAACCGGCACCGATATGTTGGCCACCGATACATCGTAGTAAATGCCAATGTACGCCATCTGTTTCGTAAATCTGTTAATTCAATTAAAATACAACTAAATGCTTTCTTTCTTTTTTTTTTAAATTTAAAAAGCAACAAATTAACATAATTATTAAATATAGTTGCTTTGTTTTTTTTTTCAAATTTGTTTCTAATTGATATCATTATCATCATCATCATTATTGTTATCATTTAGTAGAATAAAATATCACACCTACAATTTATCATTTTAATATTTCCTGTATTTTTCAAAAAAAAAAAATTTTTTGCTAATTTTAAATTTGCTAATTTTAGATTGAATTGCTAATTAAATTACTAATTTTAATAATAAATTCCAATTAAAACATATCTCTAATTATGTAAAAATTGAGAAAAAATTCAATAATTTAACAAATACATAATAATGTAAATTTAGCAAACTTCAAACTTTTTGTATTAATTGAATCACACCAAATATTACACCATAAATAAATGTTGCAATAATTTTCTTTTTAATTCGAAAAATAAACCTCAAAAATTTTTAAAATTCAATTAAAACAGATAATAATAATGATAAATTAATTAATTTTTTTAAGATTTCTTAATTTTTTTAAATTAATTACAGCAAAGAGAAAAACACAAAGAAAAAAAACTTACAAAAATGAAGTAAGCAATGAGTGAAGGTGTAAAAAATAATATTGCACCAATGAAAATTGCTATTGTCGCATCAAAAAGTACTACACTTCGTCGTAATTCCATTATTTTACTAAAATGAATTTTGAAAAGTTTACAAAGGTTGTTGACGATGCGGTAGGAAGGAAAAGAAAAATGGACGGAAAGAAAGCTCGGCGATATGCATGTGTGCTACTACTTGCTCAATGAAATAGGCATATTTAACTTTAACAATTTTTTTTTAAAAAAAAAACAAAAATCAAAGAGAAAATTATTAGTAAATAATTTTGGAAAAGAAATGAATGGAAAAAAAAGAAGAGAAGGGAAGGGAATAATTTACAATAATAGCAATATGTGTTACTTAGTTCGTCGTTTTTTTTTGTTTTGTTTTTTACAGTTAGAAGAAAATTTAAATAATGAAATATGCATGCACCCATTAGAAATATGAAAAAGTTGCGAATTTATTTTAGAAATGAAATTGAGCGATGAATTATATTTTTTAAAATTTTTACATTTAACCAATGAGTGAAGAAGGAGAGGGAAGGAGAAGGAAGATGGAAAAAGAAACCGGAATTGATTAATTCAAGAAATTGCAATCAGTCCCAGGTAGGTATGATGATGACAAATGTTTTATTGATTAGAGATGAAAAAGGTATGATAAATTTCTTCTACAGGTGTGAAAGAATTCCCTTCTACACACCCACCCACTTTCACACTTTGTCCTTCGCCTCATCTTCTTCCTCTTCCTCCTCCTCCTCCTCCTCCTCCTCCTCCTCCTCTCCTTTTCCTCTTCCTTTTTCCTACTCCATCCGATATCCGACAACACTAACTAACATTTATTGGCATTATCAATTTCTCTTAAAACAAACTTTCTCATCTAACATCTTTCATACCATTGATGACATTGACGTATACGTGAAGAATATACAGTGACGTATACGTGAAGAACATTGCAAAAAAAAAGATTAAGATAACGCTTCAGTTTTTAGTTATGCAAAAACATTTATTAAAACGTAGAATATAAATTAAAAATTAAAAAATAAAATAAAATACAAAAATAATATCGCATTGATAAAGATATATGTACTAATCAATCAATCAATCAATCAATCGGTAAAATGAAATATTTTATTTCTTTTTTCTTTTTATCAATCATTTCATAAAGAAATGAAAATTCAATTACCTTACTTATTTGTCATTGAAATCAAAAATTCGCTAATTAACAAAACTTTTAAATGGCTTTGCTGTTGCCGTAGAGGCAGTTTAATTGTTGTCGTATGCAACAGAATGGATGATTTCTGTTGAATTTATTTCAATGTTATCATCGAATTTGAATTGGAACGCATAATGTAATTCTATGAAATAAATATTTCATACGTTATTATCCATTCATTCTCATTAAATTAATTAAAAAGTTTTGTCGGCTTAGATTTTAGATAGCTTTAACTTTACCATTATTTTAGTAATTATCACTAATTAATTACTATTACATTATTGTTATTATATTGTTTTTAATAATTTATTATGAGCAATGACTTATATATTTTTAATTAATTTAATGAGTTAGTGATAATTAATAACAATTAAAAATAATAAATAATAATATTACAATTAATCATAGAGTTGATATTCATCATCACTGCTACAATTATCGTAATAATAATTCTTATTACTGTTATCGTCATTATTATTATTATTTATTATTTTTAATTATTATTATTACTGTTACTGTTATTATTGCTATTACTATTATTATTATTTTTATTTCTATTTAAACTTAATAACAAGAGAGATAGCGGCGAATGCATAAGGATAAGTGACTACCTCTAATATGATAAGTATAATGATAAGTGACTACCTCTAATATGATAAGTATAATGATAAGTGACTACCTCTAATATGATAAGTATAATGATAAGTGACTACCTCTAACAAAATATTTTAATTTTATGCCGTATTTTTAAAATGACAAAGTTATCATTACTGCGATATCGCTATGTAACATTATCATTCCTTATGCGATCAAAGAAGCAGTGAGAGAAAACATTTAATATTTACTATAATTAAAAAGTTAATAAACAAAAAACGAAAATTCACACCTGTCGAGAATCGTCCCTTAACAGTTCAGAGATGAAGAAAAATATTTTGTACAACGTAATTAATTTAAATTAAGCAATAAATGAAACAATCCTAATAACTCACGCATCTCTTCTTTTGATGTCTGTAATATATTCAAAAATCAATGACATATTTAAAATACACGTAATTGCGTAACCTAATTTTTTTGATATTTCAATTTTACCACTTCTATTATTAAATTTAGTATTTCATTTATTACAGACACCATATATTCATACTCTTTTTCACAGATATATATATCTAATTCATACTCTTTGATGAAATGAAATATTTTCAAAAAAAAAAGAAAAAAAATGAAATGGATTTTTTTCCTCTCTCTTAAACCACTTATTGTCAACAACCTGTTAGAATTGATTAGAGTGAAAATGAAATAGGTCAAATAAAAAGGAAACATTTAATGCATAATAGTCGTGGAGCAATGCCCTATAATTAATGCTTACATCTCATAGAGAAGAGAGGATGAAAGAGAGAGAGAGAGAGAGAAAGAGGGAGAGAAGAATGAGACTCTTCTGAGTTGAATGAAATTAAACTTATTGGTCGAATTTATTTAGGTCAATGGTTCATCAATTACTCATCATGCAACAAAATCTTTTATCATATCATTTAGAAATATGAAATATCAGATTTCTACTGCTTACAAGCAAAGCGTCGATGATATTATCACTGAACATCAATGATACCGACATATTCAATTAAAATTTTAATTTTTTGATTAGTGAAAAGTAAGAAATATTCAATTTTCCTTTCTCCTTTATATTACAACAGTAAGAATATCTTGGAATTTATATTGCATAAATAATAATAAAGGTAATAATTATTATCATTAATTATAATAATAATTTAAAAACGACAATAAATGGCAATAAATTTTACAAAAATGCAAATCAATTATCGTTGATAAATGCAAAATAATGCAATATGACATTTTTAAATATATTAAATTTTCAAGAAATGATTATTATTTATTACTGTCATTTTAAAAATCAGGTTGTCTGTCTATTTCATTTCAGTCATTTCAGTTCAAGCAGTACTGTTACAATAGCTGCAACAGAGGAAGCGAGGTGTTGTAATGCTTGGCAAATTTATTTCACTCAAAATTGTAATTCTAAAATATTTTAAATTTCACATAAATTTGTTGTAAAAAATTTCAAATTTCATTTTTATTTAGAAAATAAACAAAAGATGAATATGGACATTGAGGCGATCGCTCGAACTGATGCTGCAACAAAAGCCAAAAGCATTGTAAAGCATAAAGGATACGATGATATCGTTGTTTCAGAGTATGACTGTACTAAGCAATTTTCAGAAGTGATCGAATGAAATTTTCAAAAAAAAAAAAGAAAAAATTCAAAAATTATGAAATTTTTTTTCTTTCAGAAGTAAATCGGTTAGTAGCAGTAAGGTAAGTTAAACTGTTTTGAAATTACTAGTAAAAGCATATGAAATAGTACAACTTTTTCTTGCCTTTTTTTTGTGCTAAATGAATTAATTGTAGAATTATTGAAATAATTCATTTAGGAGTGATTTATTTATTTAATTTTTATTTATTTAATTTTTATGAGTTATTTAATTTTTACTAAAATTTTAAACGAAATAAAAATTAATTACCAGAAAGAGATAAGTCAAAAAAAACATTACAACAATGAGATGAAAGTGGAGGAAAAGCCACAACCACAACCACAACAGCCACAACAGGTCGAGAGACCTCAACAACAACAGGTCGAAAAAATTCAAGTACCAATGCAGTTACCAGAAACGCCAAAAAAAGTGGAAATCAAGCGAAGTTCAGGTCAATTTTGAAATTTCTTAATTACAAAATTTAGGAAATTGTGAAATTGTACATTTTAATTATTAATTATTTGAATTTATTTTCACCTCTTCGCAATCATTTTAATTCCAATTTCAGTAAGTTGCACATTTTTTTTGTTGTTTCATATTATTTCATTTTATTTAAAAATTTTTAGGTCAATTAGTTGAACGAAAACCTGAGAAGGTTGTAGTGGTGGCGGAAAGTAAGGTGAAGTCGAGAAATAAGATCAGTAAGCAATTACCTATAATACTTTTTAGTAGGCTTAAGTTAAATCAGCGCAGATGTCAGCTGATAACACTTATCATTGTCTTTATGTTATACTACTTATTCTGTACTTCAATCTTTTTCCTACATTTTTAGGCTTTTAAATTAAGCACGTACTTCAATTTTGAGGAGGCGCTTTTTTTCTTCCTTTTTATCATCAACGATTAATTAGTGCGGTAAATGAATATGAGTATTATGTCATATTTGATTGGATAAAAAAAACAGACCTGTTTTTCTTTGTTGTCTAAATTTTACATTTATTGAAAAAAAAAGCAAAATTTGACAAGGTGAATTTTATATGAATTGTGACTTTACCTGTCAGTCACTTTTTTTTTGTACTAAAATAATTGCTGAAAGATTTTTTTTTATATTTGAAAAATTTCAATAACTAATAGCACTAATAAAACAATAATAATTATTTTTTATACTTTACAAATGAAACAATCAGAGAAAGTAAAATATGATTTTACAATGTTAAATTTAGAGTTTAAATTTCAATTCCAAATCCAATTTCATTGTTTGCTTCGTCAAATTAATTTAAGCTTATTCCTCTTTCTCTCAGGTGTAGTTGGTGAAATTTTTCACAAATTGAAATAAATATTTCAATAGGTAAAAGATCAAAGGTGGAATGTAAGAAGAAAGAAAGTGGATGCTGTGATTGTTGTACTATTTTATAAGATATTATTTTATTTTACAATTAAGCATTAGCAAATCATAATTGTCCTATTGTAAAACTTATTTCAATTATTAATATGCAAAAAAAAAATTTCAAATTTGGTATTTTAAGCGTAAGTGATCGCAAAATGCAATCAATTGCTTCACATAGCATTAATATGCATATTTCATGCATTAAATATTAGCTGCAAAAAGCTGCATAATAAGCTAATTATGATAAATTTGTAATTTTGCCTAATTAAAATGCAATAGTGAAATTTAAAAGAAAAAAAATCTAAGAGATGTGTGCTGGTAGAAAGAATTAGTTGAAATATTCATTTTTCTGTCAATTAAGTGTAAATTTAAAATAAAAAAAAAGCATCTTCTTTTTTATTTCGATATTGAATTGAGCATGTCAGGTGATAAACTCACGCATAATCCTATAATTTTATAATAATCATTTAGCATAAATACAATTAAAAAGGTGCAGATGAAAGGGAAATGATGAAAGTAACGAGTAAATTCATTCGTATAGAATGAAATTGTGAAAGTTTAATTAATTATAATGAAAGCTAACAGGTCGCAGAATTCAGCACCAAGCGTAAAAGAACAAAAAAAAGAAGTAATGACATGAAAAGAAACAATGATAAAATTATCACTGATATAAATATGCAGTAGAGAGAGAGAGAGAGAGAGAGAGATGTGCAACTATCAGTTATGTAGAAAAATTTTAATTATAATTTTAAATGAGCAAATTTTAAATTTATAAATTAAAAATAAAAAAATTCATGCATTATTTTTTTTTTGTTTGCAATGCAACATAAAATTTATGCAATTTTTTGTGTTTTTCATAAATAATTTAATTTCATTATAAGATAAAATGTTCAATTAAATTTCATAATAATGAAATATTGGAAAGCATAAAATGGTATGTAAAAAATTGAATGATTTTAAAATTTTAAAATTCATTTAAAAAATTTCAGTTTATTTCATTTTCTTCTTCTCTACTGCAGGGCATGTTCGATCGCTTTTTCAATGTTGGCGTAGGAATCAGCGCCAAGATAGTCGGGATGGCCAATTTCCCAGGCTCGCATACGTTCCTCGTCAGTTGACGGTGACGTTTGATTGAATGCAACATCCGGTATCTTAAATATTTTTTATTTTACAAATTGTGTTAAATTTTTAAAATTTAAAAATTTTTAAAAAATAATGAAGAAATTTGCAACCGATTACTGATTAATATATATTCATAAATATATATATATACACTAATGTATATTCAGTTAGCATTTCTATGCAAAATTAAATTATATTTAAAAAAAACATATTTTAGAATACTTTTTTTTTAAATAAAATAACTTACTTTACTAGCCTTTAAACCTATTCCATCAATTAGTAAAAAAAGTTCTTAATAGCAAATGTTCGAACAATTTAAATTCATCGGAGAAGTCATCTTATTATCAAAAATGATAATTTTAAATATCAAAAGCATAGGAATGTAATTATAATTCAAAGAGTATATTACTAATTCATTTGCTCTTTTTTATCCAAAAATTAAATTTTTAAATTCTTAACATTAAATTTTTAAATTCTTAATTTCTTAACATTTTTAAATTCTTTTCATGCACGACGTATGAGAGTAGTTGATGCAGTAATTTGAAAAGATCTATTGTCGTATGGTTCGTACAGTTTACTGTTTGCGCTTGATAAGTGAACCGGAAAAGCATACTGTTGCTGTTAATTTGATAAATTGATAATAATAGTATCATTCATGTATTATTACAGGTTTCTTTATCGCATATAATTAGTTGACTGAAAGTATTTTCAAAAATTTGCATAATTACAGTAAAGCAGAAATGCGATGAAAGAGTTTTTTGAGCATGCAACAGATCGTTTTTCTTTTCTTTTAAAATTAAAAAAAAGCAAGAAAAAAGTTTATCGTTAGTACTATGAGAAAAAAAATCAATGAAATAAAACGTAAAATTGTTAATTATTAAATTTTATGCTTAACACATTTAAAACATTCGCTTTCAAATTAACATTTTAGAAATTAAATCTTTTAAGGATTTGTTTAAAATATTTGCTTATTGAAGAAATTAAATTTAATTGCTTTTACAAGAATTTAAACTAATTTTTTTATTTTTCACGTTAAAATAAGGAAAAGCACCTGTGATGGTACCTTTTATCTTTTTAGCTCCCTTCACTACATTACGAAATTTGAAATTGAAATAAATTGTAATTCATAATGAAGTGTCTCAGATCATAGATAACCGAATCAGTGATGTTATTAAGTTATTATAAGTTTAATAAATACAGTAATTTTAAAATTACAAGTCTGTAAGACGTGCATAATGTAAAATTAATTGAACCAAAAATTTTATATTATGACAATTCGGGTGGTTTAAAGAATTTATTTAGTTAATTTAATTAGTTAAAAATTGTTTTCAAACTCAGCAAAAACAGTCGTTTGTAACAAACAAAAGATTTATAAGTTGTAAAAATTAGTTTCAAATAATTTCAATTTCATCCCATAAAAAAAAAACTTCAAAATAAATGAAATTTTAATTTTCGAGCTAATTTTACTATTACATTCGAATACTACGAAAGAACGAAGGCATATTATGCTAAAATGGAAAAAGTTTTTAATTTGATAGAAATTTAAGGGATTGAAAATAAAAATTTGAAAACAATTAATACTTGAAAATAGTTAAGGATAGTGTGTGCACTCACAAGTGAAAAAATTGCCATTTGTTTTGCGATATGTGTGGGTGGATGACGTAATGGTTTCCATCTTGCATAACCCGGCGGTATGCAATGGAAAACTCGCATGCATAAATTATGATGAGGAGGTGATGATGATGATGATAATGATGATGATGGTACTGATGATGATGATGATGATGATGATGATGATGATATACTCCGTTGGCCAACAACTGTACTAATATTTTCATCAGATGTAGTGGGAATTTTGGTGACGGATAATACGTCAACAGGTGTTGTTGGTGTTGTTGTTGCAGTTGCAGTTGTTGTTGTTGTTGTTATAATTTGTGTGACAGGTTGAATTGACGATGAACTCACGTGTAATGACGTAATGAAGCTTGACGACAGTTGATTTGCAAACAATGACCACCAATAATCAAGATGCTCTGAGAAGTGAGTACTACTGGATCGTTGTTGCCATGGTTTCATAGCACCCAAAAAATGAACTATTTTCACCTAAATTATGATAATTAGGAATTAAACAGGTAGAGAAAAAAAATGAAGTAAATGAAGTAAAAAATTGAAGTAATTGAAGTAAAAAATTAAAGTAAATTAAATGTAGTGGGTTATTTTGTGAATGTTTTTTTTTAAATTATAAGTATCTAAGAGTAATGCAAAAATTTTAATTTTACTTTTTTACCTAATTTTTAAAGCGGATATTTAAATTTTTACCATAATATATCAAAGTATTGAAAAATTCATTGTGTTGTTTTTGACAAAAAATTTCACCTAATTTTTATAAATATTTCAACTAACATTAAATTATACAATAAAATATTTATTAATAATATATATTTAATAATATATATTTAATTAATATGAATAATATATATTTAATATGAATAATATATTTAATATGAATAATTAATATGAATAATATATATTAAATTGAATAATATATATTTAATTGAATTGATTCTAAAATTTCGAATTTTTTTTTCCTCTGCAGTATCAATGAAATTAATTTGAAATGCGTGATATGCACACCTGAGCACCAAACTTCTTGAAGGCGGCAGCATAAGTGTAAATTGCACCGGAGGTCATGTTGTAAATGAATGGTAGTCGAAATGCCGGTGGCTTATCTCGCCAATCTTTGAAGAATTCATTTAGTAAGCCTTGATCACCACCTGTAAAATAATTGTAATTATTAGTTTACTACTCTAGCAGTAACAAACTAGTGATAGAGTATTAGTAATAAAATTCATGAGAAAATAATGACAACTATTTTGATAATAATAATGTTTTTTATTTTGATAATTTGATTGATTTTATTGATTTGATTGATTTGATAATTGATTGATTTTATTTGATAATTTATAATTTTGATAATTTAATTTTGATAATTAATAATTATAATTATAATGATAATTTGATAATTATAATGATAATTATAAAATAATGAGAAAATAATGATTTAAAATTTAAATGAGTGGATGGTGCGCAACCGAATGAAATAATTCTCTCTGATAAAGGATATTTTAATTTTAATTTGAAGAATTAAATCTCTTCAATAATTTCAAACCTTTTTTAATAAATTTTAAAAATAAATAAATTTTTTTTTTGCTAAATAAACAAAATTATACCATCAAATGAACCATGTTCTAGTGCACATTGTAAAATGCTTGAATATGTTTGTTCAGATGGTTGATAGACGAACACACCGGAATTAAAACAATCCGGCCAACCGATATCTGCTACAGCAGAAAGTTCATCATGATCGAATAATTCATCAGCATTTTGTAGCACCTTAAATGTTTAAATGGAATAGTTTAAAAAGACGAAAAACAATAGCAATGTAAAATATGCAAAAAAGAATATAATTGATAAATATAAAATTAATAATTAATTATTAAATAATTAATACCAGCAATATAATTGATAAATATAAAATTAATAATTAATTATTAAATAATTAAAAACTAACAAGGCAATCAGCATCGAGGAAAACACATTTGCTATATTGCGTAAGTCTCCAGCAATGTATTTTTGTAAACGTTACGCCCAAATCCGGTCGATTAATTAAGCGTAAGTTAACCGTATCATTACTGTCCAAGACATTCACCACACTAATTGCATCGAATGTTTTAGCAAGCTCATCCCTTTAAATTTATTCATAAAAAAAATTTTTTTATGAATTCATAAAATTTTTTTTATTCAAAAAAAAGAAATTTATTATTCATAAAATTTATTCATAAAATTTCTTTCTTCCTTCTTCTTCTTTCTTTTCCCTCTACATTCATTTAATCAATTCGTACAACGTTTTGAAAAAACAAAGAAAAAAAATTCAACAAATTTTTTACAAATTTATCAATTTAAAATTAAATGTTAAATTTTAAAAATATCATTACCGAAGTTGTTGTGATACACCTGCTGTAATCATACAATGTAGTTTTTTTGTTGTTTGTTGAATTTTTAACGAATGTGCTAAAACAAGCGCTCCAATAGCATATCCGTCTGATGTTGCCAGTGTTACCCATGCCTCCTCGCCCATTCTTTCTTCTCGTTCTGCAAACTTGCAAAATGCGAGTATTGCACTGCAAAATGAGTACTGCACTGTAAGTGCAATTAGCACGCATATACGGCCATTCACGCTTTCTTTGTTTTGGAAACTTGCAAAAATGCAAATATTCAACTATAAAAGATTCCAAGTGCAATAGCTTGTTTATAGATAAGACGTCTTGCAAACCTTGCAAAATGCGAGTATTGCACTGCAAGATACTGCAAGTGCAGTAGCACGCATATACAGCCATTCATGTTTTCTTTGTCTTGGAAATTTGCAAAAATGCAAGCATTAAACTATAAAGGATTGCAAGTGCAAGATAGCACAGCACGCCCATATAGGCTATAGAAAAATTACAACTTGTAAAATATGACTGACAATATCATTTGCATATCAGACATTCTCATTTGATTGTAATAAATAGCACGAATGATAAGCAAATGATAAGAGGAATAATCATTGCATTAGGGAATATCGCTGATAAATATCTATAAACGATCGTTGTTTATTTCATTCTTTTGCCTTCCACACAACATGTTCAGTGATTGATAGCAAAAGGTGGGCTAATCTCTTTTCTCCTCTCTCTCTCTCTCTCTGTCTTTTATCAAATAAAATGAATAAAGTAATTTATGTTGATATTCTAAAAATTATGTATAAGTAAAATGTTTTTTTAAGTGCGAAAAAAAAAATTTCAACTGAAAATTGCAATTTTAGTTTATTTCAGTTTGTTTAAATTGTCGTTTTTTTTTTTTGGAAGTGTTAGTGACATTTGTTGGTTTTTTTTGTAAATTTAGACTTTTGTAAGTAAAAAACTTTTACTCTTTTACTTTTGTAACTTTTACTTTTGTACTTTTAAACTTTTGTAAATTTAAGTTAAATATTTTGTTTTTTAATAAATTTAAACGAATGAAATTGCTGTCAAATTGTTTATCAATTCTTACAGAGAATTAAATTCATCAATTCTAAAATTTAGCTAAAAGATTTTTTTCTTTCAGTTCTTATCGAATTAATTTAAATTAATTACCGAATTAAATTCAAATATATTATCAAGTGAATAATTTAAGTTGGCATTGAATTTTTTTCTAAAATTTTAACCAAAATTAAAACAATAATTTGAGTTTTGAGGAAAAGCTCAGAAAAGAGAAAGTTCGCAGTGATTTGAAAGTAAAATTAAAAATTTGGAATATTTGAAAAGCTAAAAGAGCAACAGCCAATTGTCAGTGGCAAAAGTATTTTGCATTTCTCAGTCTATCCGACAGCCTCATTTTTAAAAATTCAGGGCGAGTCGGTGTTACGGCTAATTATTCTTATCTTTCGTTTTGTTCATTTCGATCTGATCGCTAAAAGAAGGAAAGGTTGATATTTTGAAATTATTTGGTAGCACTTTTTCCTCCTAAATTTCTTATAAAATTATTCATAAGAGAGAGTTAATTTTAAATTTAAACTTTTCACTTCTAGCAGAGAAAGTAAACTCATCCATACATATTTATATATAGAAATAATTATTAATTATTTCCAGTGCCACAAAGATATTGAAGAGAGAGAGAGAGAGAGGAAAAGAAACCTTTAATTTGAAAAGTTAAATTTAAATACTGATATTTAAATTTAAATACTAGCAAACAAAATAATAAGCAATGGAGCAAGCAAATAAGCCTAATAATTCAGTGAAATAATTTACAAAACAAAGTAAACGTTTAAAATAAGTGATAAATTTTTTGTTGAAGTAATTTAAATGTACTGAGCGAGAATGTGCAAAATGCGCCCATCAACATTTACTAATATCCCATCATCACAATTCCTTGCTAATTTTTAAACAATAAATTAAATTTTTATTAAATTAGACTTAATTATTGTTTATTTGTTTGTTTTTTGCAAATAATTGATTTTTGTTTTTGGTATGGTTGTACCGCACTATTTCTAACTTATACAATGATAGTGTAGAGAGAAGTAAGACTTGAAAGATTTCAAATACATAAGATTTTAAGCAAAGAATTTTTACGAACATATAGCATTTATACAGACGCAAAAAAGCGCCACGATAGCAGCAGCATTTGTACAGAACAGGTGCAAAGAGCGCCTACAACATATATGCAACACAGGTGCAAAGAGCGCCACGATAGCACACATTTGTGCAGTGCATGTGCAAAAAAAAAGCCGTGAAAACACAGCGTTTGTGAAGCACAGGTGCGAAAAGTACAACACAGTATTTCTGCAGTGCAGTATTTCTGCAGCGCAGTATTTCTGCAACGCAGTATTTCTGCAGCGCAAACGCAAAAAACGCCATGTTACCTTTATCATTTACGTCTTCATCTACTTCATTTATGTCTTAGCGCTTTCGGATAAATTACGAAATGAAAATTTTTTCCTTCTTAATAACATTTAGAATTATTGGAAAAAAGAAATGAATGAAAGAATCAATTCTAAAATTATTCATTAAAATGAATTAATTCCAACGCCTTCTCATTGTAAAATAATAACAGCTAAATTTCAAGCATCCGAAAGAAACAACTGATTTGAAATTTTTCAGTTGAAATGTTAAATTGAAATGTTAAGCACACACACACACACACACACTAACACATAAAGACACATACTAAAAAACATATAGAGAAAGAGAGAGAGAGGAAGAGAGAAAAAAAGATAAAAATTAAGATTTATAGAAAAAACTGTGGATGCATCAATTTATCGTATCATTTAATTTATAAAAGACAAATGAAATTTTAACAAAAATCAATACTTCACATTTGCACTTCCCTTTTTTCCCCTTTCTTTCTCTCTCTCTCTCTCTCTCTCTCTTTATATATATTTTTACTGGCAAAGAATAATTTTATTTCAGTCTATTTTTTTCCCCTTTTACTCAAAAATAAAATAAAAATGGATATTTTATTTTTGATATTAATAAAAATATTGAGAATTGAAATTTCCACTTTCGATTTTTTTTTTACCATTGGATTATTTAGATAACTTTAATTTATAAGAAAAAAATGATAAGATTTTTATCAGTTTTTTTTAATACGATAAGTGAATAAAGGATGGAATATACAGGCGGATATTAAAGTACTGTTAACTGTTTCACGTAATAAAGAAAAATTTGCATATAATTATTATTAACTAATTAAGCATTAAGCATAAATAGTACTACAACAGGGCAAGTATCAAAGATATCCGAACAGTAAATTATCGATTGATTTATTGATTGGAAAAATTTATATAGCAAGAAAAACCGAAATCGAAAACTGAAATTAATTGCGAACTATCATAGATTAGTGTGTCTGCGTGTGTGTGTGTGTGTCTGTCTGTCTGTCTGTGTAGGTGTGTCTGTGTGCATATTTTGTTTAAGTAATACTACGTCAATAAAAGTTCGCTGAAATAAGATTACACAATATCATTGTTCAAAGAGTTTTTGTGAAATATTGATTGATTGGTTGACTGGCTAATTGAAGTGTTGAAAAATCTTTTAAAAAAATTTTTTTCTTCACTTTCAAAGTTTTAACTCTAATGAAATATTAGTTAAATATTAAAATATAATAGAAAGAAGTGAATTTTTAAAATATTAGTTAAATATTAAAATATAATAGGAAGAAATGAATTTTTAAATCCTTTTTTTTCCTGTTATAATTACCTATTTAATTAGTTATTAAATAAAAATATTATGTAATTTATGGTCCGTTATTTTCTTTTTTTGATAGAATTCAAAAATTGGTCGTAGAAGAAGACAGGAAGGACAATTTAGAGTGAGGATGGATAGCGTGAAAACTGGTTTTTACGTGTAAAATAAGTAATTTGAACAAATTTTATAATTTTTTTTCCTCAATTTGAATTCCTTAGTTTTCAAGAAAAGACAAATGAATTTCTGACTAACCGATACTTCTGCGCTGCTCTTTTTTTCTCATTCACTAGTCGCATTTTTCAAAGAATTAATTAGTAAATTTTTAATTTTAAATAAATTATTTGAAATTCTTTCTAATTCAGTAGAAAATATAAAAAATTTTTTAAATTAAAAAAAAAAACTTCACTGTTGGAATTTTTCCCAATAACTTCTATGAATGAAATTTTCATGGAAAAAAATTGCCAAAAAAAAACAAAATTATATTAAAGAGTCTTTAGAAATAAAAATTATTTCCATCTTAAAATTTACAATTATTACTGAAAACATTTGTAAATAATTATCAGTGATAACAGCAGTCAATTATCAGTGACTGTCTGCTGTAGGATATCGGCTTGGTCATCGATGGTATTTGAAATTCTTTTTAATTCAGTAGAAAACATAAAAAATTTATTAAATTAAAAAAAAAAAACTTCACTGTTGGAATTTTTCAATTTTTCATTCTTCAACACTTCTGTAATTGTTTTATGAAATTACGTTAAATTTAAACTGATAATTAATCAACGTTATTAATGAGTGATCAATAATATCACTGATATTATGACGTCAGTTTATTACGAAACAAAGTAATTTAAAATCAACGATAATGCGTATTGAGAAAGTATTACAATGCGGTAATTTTGTTGTCGTGAAAGTAGCGTACGTATGAGAAGAGTGTCGTATTAGAAAATGCATAACAACTAGAAGAGAGAGAAAATTGAAAATAATTTTTTTAAAAAAAAAAATTATTGCAAGTATTGATTGCATAATTTAAATTCCAGTCATCCAGAAAAAAAAATGACGATAATTTCATTGAAGGCAAACATATCACTCGCTGACTAATTAGCAATGAATAATAAATTATTTAAAGTCTCAATTTATTTTCTTTTTTTTCATTTTTTAAACTAAAATTAAAAGTGTTATAAAAATGAATATAATCTGTTACACAAATTTAAATTCGTTTTCGAATTAAATTTACAATAAATATTCTGCAAATTAAATTTATATTAAGTATATTAGTTAGTTATTTTTTTTAAGCCATGCAAAATATGTTTTTTTTTTCGTATTTTTTTGAACTTAACAAAAAGCTTCTTAGCAATAAAATATTAACTTTGTGTTTTTTTTTCTTTCATCTGTTAAAATAACTTTTTCAAAACAGGTATTCTGCAACCTGTAATAAATGTAATTAGAGAAGCGGAATTTGTAATTGTAAGAAAATTAACAAATAAAAAACGAATAAATAGATTTTGTAATTATAAAAGAAAAAAAGTAAAAAAAAATAATTTTAATAAAGTAAGCGTTATGGGGCGCTAACCAGTTTCCATTGACCGACTTCAGTTCGTTATTTCATATATAAATAAAGTACAGCTAGCAGTGTTAGCTTATTTTCAGCTAATATTTCCTCCTTCACATTTTCATGTATTCGTTCATTCTCTTTCCAGGCTTCCTTCTAGTCCTACTAGTGGCACAATGCTCTCCTAGCAATCCATCAGGTTTAATTTTAAAATTTTAAAAATGAAAAAAAATTACTTTTCAATTACTCTTTTTTTACTTCAATTACTTTTCATATTTACATTTACTTTTCAAAAATTACTTTTTATAATAAAAAAAAATTACTTTTCAAAAATTACTTTGGAATAATCCGTTGAGAAATGTAATGTATAAACAAAATTTACTTAATAAAATAACACGGATGAACTTTTCTTCATTGCTACTGGAGGAGGAAGAAGATTGTTGATTAATTAATTAATTAATTAATTAATTAGCGAATTAAATTTTACAGTAGAATGGAACCAAAATTGGAGCGGAAAGTTGCCATCAAGCGGAAATGGAATGCATAGAGGTTATGTTGGATTTGTTTCGAATAACGATGGTGGAAAATACGTGGAAAATGGATGGCAAAATTCATGGCAATCTGAACAAAATGATGGAAATTCCGGTTGGAATGGAAAACATACCGGAAATGATAATTGGGATACATCCGGCAAACGTAAATGGTTGTGGGAAAATGGTGGTAGTCATGGATGGGGTAAATGGGGTAGCGATCAGATCAGTGATTTAAGCGATAGTGCTCCACGAGTTTACACTACTTGGGGTAATACCAATACGGATAGCTGGAAGAATAATGGAGGCGGTGAAGGTTGGCGAAAATGGGAAGGTTGGAAATTTTTTTTGTAAACTTCCAAAATATCTTTTGAAACATAAAATCATTCAAAATGAATTTTCAAATGTCTTTTTTCTTTCTTAATTCAAAAGTTAGACTAATTAGGAGAAGAAAATGCTGGGAAATAGTAATTGTACTTTTAAATTTAAAAGTTATATGTTAATCTGTGAATATTAAAATGAATTTCAACAACGCATTTTTACGGTCGCCAATACTTCAAACAACACTAATTATGTAGGATTGAAACATAAATTTATTCATATCAAATTATAATAATAAAAAAAATTATATTAAAATTATATTTAAAAGTAACTAAAATTAAAACGTAGTAAATTTCAATAAAATTTTCAAAAAAAAAATTATAAACACTATTGTAGCAGATGATGAGGGAGCAGGTAGCGGAAGTCGTGAATATGGTGGATGGAGAAGTTGGAAGAGTGGTTCCGGTGGCGGAAAATGGAAGAGTTGGAAGAATGGTGGCGCGGATCATGGCGGAAATTCCGTGACCTGGAAAAGTGGTGGTAGGAAACCGATAAGTGCAAAAGCAGGAGCTTTTGCAACAGCTTTCATTGATCCATAATATCTTTCATACTGCTTAATTTACTGCTTAATCTTATTTTATTTATTTAAAATTTATTTTGGATAATTTTCGAAATATTCTATCAATTCGTACTATTCAACTCATAATTATAGGTGTTGTTAGCTCAAAAATTTTAATTTAAAAAAAAGTTTTTTTTTTGAACAATAAATATATGATAGGAGTGATTGATTAGGTTAGTGTTAATCATTTATGAAAGCTTGTTAGATAGCTAGTAGTAGTGATAAGGCTGATAAGACTGATAAAATCTTCATTTACTCCAGCGCTGTAACTGTAATTTTTTCTTTCCTTATTTTTTCTCTCTTCTAAGTTATATTTATTGAAATTTTTGTGAAATACAAAAAAAAAAAACTTTCAAACTATTTATTTGAAAAGAATTATTAAATAAATTGTAATGTAAAATTACAACAGTAATTTATGCAAATTAAAATTTCGCCATTGTAAAAATATTTTTTGAAATAAAAAAGATAAAATTTTTTTTCTTTCGATTTTTAAAAATGTTTTTAACAAAGAAAAAAAACAAAGGAGAAAGAGAGAGAGAAGGATGCCAATCAAATAATATGCAATTGAAAATTTTTAACAAAACGAAAATATGCACTGTAATTAGCCATTATGCTCCTCAAACAACTATTATTAAAATAATGAAATTTTCAAAAAAAAATATAAAACTAAAATTAGTGGTTGGTTCGTTTTTTGAGAACAAATAATGTAAATTTCAAAAAAAAAAAACCAATAAATAACTGATAATTATAAAAGACTCGTTTTACATTACATTTTCAAAACCATCATCCCCACAAACTGTCTCCTAACAATTTCTCAAATATTTTTCAACTGATAATTTATTTCATCATACCTGAGAGAGAGAAAGGGAGAGAGAGAGAGAGAGTGAAAAATGATTGATGCATATTTTTCATACCGATAGCTTATGAGGAAGAGGAGCTAGTGAGAAAAACAAGATTTTTTGTGAGATTATATAAATCTTCTTTCTTAACTAATTTGCAAGAATTGTACAAAATGTTTTTAGCTATACAAATTCTTCAGGTGTTACTGCTCTCACCTCTCACAGGTATAGCTTTCTTCTCTAATCTTAGTAATTAGTAATTTTTCATTTAATTCTAAAATTTAAATTATTTCTTTTGCTTACTAAATATGTTATAGCAGTTGTCATACTTATATATGCTTGAAAACTACTTGCATATTTGCACGTAAGCTTAATTAAGTATTGCTTATTTACAGTATTTAATTTTTATTATTGAAAATTTGGACAAATTTTTTGCATTTAAATATATGTTATACATTCAAACCTAATTTGTAAATGAATTTGAAAAGTTTTTTTTCTATTAATGAATGACTTTTACGGAATAATATTTGAAGAAATTGACGTACAAATGTTGTAGGATCTGAGAGTTATCCACCAAGTTCACAGCCAACCGATTATTTCGCTGTTCATACGACGACCGCACGATTGAAAATACCGGATAGGTCGGTAAAAGGGGGATGGGATGTGGAATATAATTACGGTCGAAAGTACAAACATTCGCAAGGTGAGGAATGGGGTAATGGCCACAACGTGAGAGATATTTCGAAGACGAATAAATATGAGGAAAACGTAACACCGATATGGTCGTCCGGTAATGCTAGAAAAACGTTCAATGTGATAACTGATAAGTATTTGCCATTTAATAATTTTAAAAAACAATTTGAAAAAGAGATTGGTAGTAGAGGAATAAATTGGTATAATTGGCCAAGTAAAAATTTAACTTGGCCAAATTGGACAGCGAAAACAAATCCGTACCAGAAGCAGTTGATACCATGGTGGAACAGCGACACTCATTATCAACAAATACAGAATGCTGCAACATTTATGCTTCCAATGCAAGAGCAATTCTTCCGGCCTCGTTCAATTGGCTGGACCGGTGATTTAGGCCCATTTGATGAAGTACCAACTCCGTCATGGTATTGCTGTTGAATTAAATTATTAAATTTATGTAAACCTAATAAAGGAAAAGGAAAAAAAACAGGAATCCAAGAGTAAATCTTTTATTGGGAGATTATAATTAATTTAATTTTTAATTTTTAATTTTAATTTTTAATTTTTAAACTTTATTCGATTATTTCATAGCATTTTCTACGACGAATTTATTTTTCATACTTTTGCATTAAAATGTTGTAAGTAAAGTTGTAAATATTTGCTCCCATTGAGTGCACAAAATAAATTTGACCTAATAATTTTCACTTATAAAATATGCAAATTTGTGTACTAAATTGTTACCATTCATTTATTTGAAACAAAATTTTATTTTTATCAATAAAAACTTGTAAAATTCCTAGATTTAAAACAAATTAATACACATTTGAAATTAGAATATCCTAATTCTAAAAAAGAGGAAAGCTTTTAACAAAAGCACTTATAGAAATATTATCACCACTGATAACGTTCATTCAAATTATCAATCAATAAAAATTAGAATGATTGAAAAATTCAAACAAATTTAACAAGAAATTTTAGTTGCAACCGAATAGCCATTGTTGTTATATCACTCAATCATATATTTAATATTTATTTTATTACAAAGTATTGCATATTTAAAGTTACTTATGTAAATTACAAATTAAAATCTCATAACCACCAATTTCATTAGCCTTTTTTTTCAATCAATTTTTAATGGGAAAACTGATTGAAATCAAAGGAAAAATGCATTAAATTAATTTTTTGTGAAAAAAAAAATCCATCAAAAAATTTTTGCATAAATTACAACTTTCACTCAATGAAACGAAATAGTAGGAATGTTTTTATTTTATTTTCTGAAATAATTGATTATTATATTTCAGATGATTTTTTTTAAACGTAATTTCTTCTTCGTACTGAATACTCTTTGTACGTTACGCAATAATGCATGAAAGAAAGAAAGAAAGGAAGAAAGAAATAGTTTGCTTGATAATAAAAGTGGAGGGAGAGAAAAAAGTTCCGATAATGGAAAGCGATGAAGCGAAAAATTATTTTACAACAGTAATTAATGATAATCGAATGCCGTGGATCATTAAATTTATTTACGTCATTATTTTTATCATAAGAATTTCAATAATTTTATCCTCATAAAATTAATTATTTTTTAATTAATAATTATTTTTTGAATTTTGTAGTAAAAAATGTTGATATTTTACGATGATTAACAATTATATTCTGTCCGTATAGATGCTCTTCCACACGTTTAATACGTCGGGATTTTGCTGTTCGTTCACAACCGAAAAGAATGAACAGAAGTGGTAGTATTGCTACAGCACCAATTGGTCCCATTTTATAAACCTAAATAAATTATTTAACTTACTTTACAACAATTGATTAGCGTAGAGTAATATTTTTTTATCCACTAACAGGTAATAATAAATAATTAATTATAATGATAATTAAATAATAATTTTAAAATAAAAGATAAAATAATAACTAATTACTGATATTAACATTTTACAAAAGAAAATGTAGTAAAGAAGAATGAGTGAGAGGAGGATCGAAAAATGAAATGAAATGCAATAACTCATACCTTATGATTGTAGTAAGCATAGACATCAGATGTTTCTAATGAATTGCAAAACTGTCCGCTGTACGGTGTGTGACAAATACAACTTTGTTCCGTTTCATCCGGTACACCATGAATGCACTGGATATGATCACAGTTTCTACCTATCCAACCGACAGAGCAACTAATACAACTGCAACTTTTTCACTTAAATATCATTTCTCCTTTCTTCCTGCTTATTTTACTTCTTAAGTCTTTTTCAATGAAAATTAAATTCATTTAAATCGTTGTAATCATCGATATATTTGAAGTGAAACTAAAAAAAAAGATCCAAATTTCAGTAAATTAATGCTTGCAGTCTCATATAATATTCGTACAACTGCAATTTACTGATATTGGCTAATCATCGTTTAGCGTAATATACGTTTAGATAAAGAAATACCTCCAACTGTTTTTTCAAAACTAAGCTAGAAGTAATAATAATTATTACTAATTACTTTATTAGAGTAGGAAGAAATTAGGTTGTAGGAAATTTACAAACTGTTACAACTTTACATCTCATCTTGAGTATCACCAGGTGAAAAGTTTGTTTCTATTTAGAATTTTCATCAAAAATAAAGTATAGGAAAGTTTTATAATTAACAAACCAAAATAATTATTTAAAATGTTGAGTAGATTTACAAAATTTTGAAATTCACTTCAAATAATTAATTAGAAATTGAAACCTTCTATCTAATCGAAATTTATTTAACTTGCAGTGCATGACTCGATTGCAGTAAGTACCACTGTAACCATCAATACACACACATCGTCCACCAATTGCACTACCATTATTACAACTAAATTTGGATCTTTTATTTTTTTTTTAGTTTTACTTGTAAAAACTTTTTTTGAATTTAATATTTCATTTGTAAAATTTAGTTTTCATGACCGATACATACAAAAGAAAAAGAAAAAAATTTTCCTTTTCAGTAATGTAAAAAAGATGGTCAGATATTGCAACGATCTAACTGCTTTAAAATGCTTTAAATTTACTTAAATGCTTTAAATACATTTTACTTTGCTTTAAAATTCTTAAGCAATATATCTCATAATTAATTCTACGCTATTTTATCCATTTATCACCACAAATATTAAAAGGGAATTTTAATTAAATTAAAAAAATTTGTTAAATTTATAAACTAGCTAGTTTACTATTTATGAAAATTTCACATTATGTTACTACGATTTCTGTGTCGAGTTCCTCCTCCAAGATCGATAACGTTTACTACAACGATTAACGACAGCATCATTGTTGTATCCATTGATTCTTCCGATTTATTATGTTACCTTCCTGAAGTTCCTGAAGTTAAATGCATCTTCAGTTGAGTTGTGTCGGTAGGGTGAACAATGAATTTAAAGTACTACCTAAAATTAGACAATATAAACTAATTTCTAATTTTAAAAACTTTGAAATAAGAAAAAAAAATTAATTTGATGGAAATTTTTAAAGTGATAGAGAATGCAAGAAGGAAAGAAAAGCTGAAATTAAATTAAATTAAATACACGTTCAAATAGACTAGCCTAAAAATAAATTAAGTATATACGTCAGCAAGTAAAACTGTGACATTAATCCTTCTATCAAACAGAATTATTACACTGAACAAAAAGTGTTATTTTGAAAAATAACCCTAAAATACCCTATTTTCAACAGGTAAAGTTTAATTCATTGCAAAATTACAATAAATATAAACCTGTTTGTTCTCATATATATGAGGTTTGTTTTAGCCTCAATAATACTACTACTAGTAATACATAGCTAAGAAGTAGCATAACATACAGTTAATTTTTAAATTAATGAAATTTTATTGATTATTAAATGAAAGTTAAAAAAAAGTTTTACAAAAAGCAGGTAGCAACTGTTATTTTGATGAACAAAATGAGAGATGCAATAAAACATTACGACATCGTTGACAAAGTAATTTACCTAACGTCTGCTGAACGTGCACTTTGTAAGATATGAGTAGTTTAAATTGCCGAAAATATTGGAAGGAA
This sequence comes from Litomosoides brasiliensis, assembly GCA_013365375.1. Classification (NCBI taxonomy): domain Eukaryota; kingdom Metazoa; phylum Nematoda; class Chromadorea; order Rhabditida; family Onchocercidae; genus Litomosoides; species Litomosoides brasiliensis. The sequence goes on along the minus strand of JABVXW010000291.1, from coordinate 42,235 downwards.
TGTTTCGCATAAAAAAGAATGAATTAAATTTAAAGTAAAGAGTGTTCTGTTTTGTGTGTGTGTGTGTGTTTTTGGTAACGAATGATCAGTTAAATGGAACGAGTTTTGACTATCAAATAACAGTTATTATAACTGACAATAGTAATATCAGAAATAACAATATATGAGTTATACTAAAATATAACTCATAAAATTGCTTATTCATTTCTTATATGCTAACATTTAACATTTCCGCTTTATCACTTTCAATATCAAAATGCCTGTTGTTGTGTTTATTAGCAATGCTATATCTTACTGAATAAGTTACCAGGGAAGGCTTATGAAATAAATAATAAAAAAACGAATAAATAAAAGATTAGCCGAAATGATGCAATTTCTAGATGAGCGAACAGAATGTACTACGTGCATGCATTGGTTTGAATTTTTAATTTCACTTTTTTGCTTGGACGTGGTTTTTGCATTGCGAGCCAAAATGGATCGGTTGGGATCGTCGGTCGGTCGGCTCTTCGGGATATCATGGAAGTCGCGGGGGACGGGAGATGATGTCGACAGCGAAAATGTGGTATGTATTTGATGTTTTTCAGTTTCTCCTAGTGATCTTGCATACTTTTACTGCAACAGTATATTGGTTTCTTCTCACAGCAAGTCATAATTTAACTTGAGAATTCGTAGAAGTTGTGATTCTATTTATAGGATTAAAAGTGTAAAATAGTTCATCATGAAGCTAAAATATTCTGAGGAATTTTTGAGAATTTATGAGTTATTTTAAAACTAGTAGTACATTAGATTTTTTCCACTGCTATACTTGAAGTTCTACGTCGGAATTGGAGTTTTTGAACAATTCTCTTTTATCCCTCTTAAAATATTTTCATTCCTGTGCTTACTAGGCCTAGTTTGTGATGAATTTTGAACGAATTTTTCCAATTGACTTCGAACGAATATCAAAAGTAAGATTTCCTGTATGGTTAGCTTTTATCTTGATTCATAAAGTGCATTACTAGTTTAATAATACAGGCATATATTATCGCAGTGTTTAGATTCACAGAATAACGAGAAAGGAATACGATGAACCAATTCAGGATGCCTATGTGGAGTCAGTGGCGCGTATGTCATATGCAGAACTGGATGACAAATACAACCCAGGTATTCAGGTTGGAATTTAAACCTTAGTTTCTGCAGCTCAGAAACTTGCTGCGGGCGTCATCCTTGATGAATTGTTTCGAGAATCCCAATAAATTGTGTTTCTCGAAGAATTAGAAAAGGGTGGCATAGAGTGTGTTTGATGTAACTTAAATAATTTGTATTTTTTTCTTAGGTCCGACATTACCAGATGGAAGTGTGAACTTTGAATGTCACTGTGTTGGCCATTTAGTCGCTAGTCCATGCGGTTATGAATTTCGTGAAGCAATGAAGTGTCAAAAAAGTGCTGGGGAAGGAGAATTAGATGATGGAGCTTGTGCGACAGAGTTTATGAATTTTATGAGGTGTGTTGTTCGAACGGAATGCTTCAAAAGTAAGTCTGTCATTTTTTTTGATTCTATGCGGTTTTTACATATATTGACAAACATACATAGAAGGTATTGCTAGGTTGTCCGTGAAAGTATATTTCTTTCTTGTCTACTATCATTTCAAAGTATATTGCTAGGAAAAGGAATTTTACTTATAGGAAAATTTGAATTGTAGGTAGGCGTGATATTAATGATGATGATGATGATGAAGGCGAAGAGCAGAAAAACACTGAATTAAAGGATTCGGTAAATTCTGATCAAACATCGTAGCGGTGACTAGTTTTACATATTTTGATATTGTTGTTTTGTAGAAGTGTTTTTGCTTTTAAAACTCGTCCTTGAACGTGTGAATGTACAATTATCAGTGCATTATTACTGTGTTGTTAATCCTTCTCATTGTTTCTGTTTCGTGTAAATTTTCCAAATATTCCGGCCATTTAATGGTAGCGGCTTCAATGCCTTATTTGTTCACCGAATAATAAAATTTCACCAAGTTTAACGATCACAAATTGCCTGTAAAGTTTGTTGAAGATAGTAGAAGTTGGTACAAGTAGAGATGCTTATTTTATAAAACAGATGGCTCTTAAATAGTCTCTGAATTGGATCTGCAGAAGAAAAGAAATTTGATTTAGTATTAGTTGTTGACATGTCAACTGCTTATTTGGTTAAAGGTTTTGTGGATAATCTTCAAAAGAATGTATTAGTTTTTCGTGTAGGCTTTGTATTACAATATGCACTTCTGTTGCTTTCAACTTTTTTTGCACATATATATCTAAAATTAGAAGGACCAACTTAGAGGCGAAGGATTATTTTTAAACTGTTTTAACTCTTTGGTGCTATCTCTGGCAATATTTGTTGAGGAATGAGTTCTAAATCCATACTGCTCTTCGTGCCTATTGCGCATTTTTTACTTATTGTAAAGCAAAAGGAAATCAAAAAGGCCCATAGTTCTTCATAGGCTTACAAGGATATTTACACAACAAATGTAAATATTTGCAATGGAAGGTATATTTTTATGAAAAACAACTGGGGGAAGTCTTTCTGGTCATCTTTTGATAAAGATTATTTAAAGCTGTGCGAAAGGCCGATTACGTAATAACGTGAGTTTGCGTTCGAACGGAGAAGTCTGAGTAAACAATGACGATAATGAGAAGAGTGAAAATACTAGTTGGAAATAACAGTCCTGAGGATGATGAAGTGAGCAGTTGCTTCTCACCTCTTGGGTTTAATTGGGGTCAGCAGCTCTCAACAATCATCGAATCGTCAACATTTCACTTATATCATTTGGTATATGTATTAGTGCAAATTATTTAAATTTATTTTGTACTAAATTGACCGGAAACTAAAAATTAAAGTAAATAAAATAGATATAATGGCTGATTCAGTCACAACTTAACTAATTAAAACAAAATAGAGTTCGGAAAGGAGGAAAAATAATCAGTGACACTACGAGTACGAAATTTAGTTTTGCAGAAAAAGCAATGGATTTAGAATGGTAGCGTTAAAACGCTTTTGCAATTTTACTTTCAAATAAATTGAAAGTAAAATTCATTCGATAAATTAAAATTGAACAAATCACTGCATCGATAATATTTTGCATTCTTCCTGAATACACCAAATGACAGTAATTAGTTACAAAAATTTAATATTATTTCATATTCGATATTACAGACAATACTTATAACAGCTCAAATTTAATTAATTAATTATTTTTGATATTTATTGAATTTGTTATTTAGTCTATTACCTTATTATTCATACAAAAGTTTTTTTCTTTTCGTATTTTAGATGAAACAAATAATTCGTTAAAAAATCCATTCATCTTATTTTCTTTAATAACAGGTAGTAGGATAAAAGCAAAAATTCATATGCGTAGAATCTGATGAAATATAAAGCAGGTGTTAGTTGTTACTTTAAGAAAGGGAGAAAGAGAGAGAGAGAGAGAGAGAGAGAGAGGGAATGCGAGTCGGAATGAAGGTGAATTCAAAGATATGCGACCTTTCATTCAACGATGACTTATCGGATCGTCGATTTTCGTCGATCTCTTGAAATAGTCATGTCGCCTACAGTTTCTTCATGTTTCCACGGATATTGATATTCTGAGTGCACGGATTAGTAGCAATGGATTTGTTGTCATTTGAGAAGGAGAAATGCGAAATGAGAGATCGTTGAAGAATGATTGATTCATTACTCTACCTCTTATCACTTCTCTATCTTTAATCATTTTTATCATTTTTATAGTGATAAAATAAATTTATTATAAGTGATAATATAGTGAATTTTTATAGTGATAATATAGTGATAAAAATTTTTTCACGCACTCTTTTATTTCATCAAAAATTTCAGTAAAATTAATTGCATATATATAATTAGCAAAGTTATTTATTCAAAACTCTATGAGATAACTAACTTATCAATTTTATCACTGTTGATAACTTTATTCATTGCTATAAAGTTTATTAAATTTTTTCACGCACTCTTTTATTTCATCAAAAAGTTCAGTAAAATTAATTGCATATATATAATTAGCAAAGTTTATTCAAAACTCTATGAGATAACTAACTTATCAATTTTATCACTGTTGATAACTTTATTCATTCCTATCAAGTTTATTATGGGATAGAATGCAAAACCCTTTGTCAAATGCCTCATCACTAAGTTATCACAATTGTTGGGCATTATGAAATGAATAAAGCATAAATAACTGGTGATAATTACTGTTAACATTTTAATATTTATGTCATAAGCTCTTTTACATCGTAAGAATTTAAAATGAATGAAATAATTTTCATTTTCAAATTTAAATTTATATTTGAGGAGATGAAAATGAAGGTAAATGAAAATAACAAATATTTCGTTAAATTTTTTTTTTGTTGGATGATGAAGACGTAACGGTGTAACGCACTTTTTTTTTGTGGAATGAAAACCAAATCTGAAATGTACACGAAAAGCGGCTGCGCTTTTATGCGTAACTGATAGCGTACGTTTATTTCTAATACTTTCATATACCAATATTTTACCTATCTATTCCACCTGTTGCTCTATTCAACAAGCTATGGTAATATTTTTACAAAATTTTTTATCAGTTACGCAGAGAGGAAGAGAGAAAAGAGATAAAAAAAACTTAGGCTAATGCAGATCATAAAACCTCGAATTTAAAATTGAATTTTTTTCACTGCTTTACTTCAAGTATAAAATTGCTAAAAGTTAGAGAAAAAGAAAAAAATTAATTAAACAGATAAATGTAAAACGAAAGGAACGTCTGCATATTTTAGGTCGATTTTTTTTTCATTAAAATTAATATATCGAACATTTAAAATTTGTTTATTTTTTATTTTATTAGCCATAACGGTTAGTGCTAACATATTCAGTAAAACATTAAATGCAATTATTAGTTTATAATTTCAACGATCAATGGATAATAAGTAATTGAGAAGTTAAGGGAAGGTATTAAAAAAATGAAGAAGGAAAAGAGAGGCATAAATTCCGCCTCAACAGCAATTAATTAACCGATCCAGGTATATCCCCTACAACAAGTTTAGTAAATGAAATATCTTCTATTGTATTTGATATGCAACTGCGGTACCTGAAGAGCATAACTCGTCGGCAACCCTCTTTTAATTTCAACTATGAGAGGCTTCTAAATTATACCGTAGTAGTCGATTGCTAATAATATAATAGTTGCGATTTAAGTTAAAAGTGATTTTCTCTCTTTTATCATTTATCATTGTGATCTTTATCAATGTGAAATTCATAAAATTATTATTTTGCAATATTAAAAATTATTTTAAAGTAATAAAAATGAAGAGAATTGTACAGTAAGACTAAAATATAAGAATATAAAAAAAAATTTGAATTTAGCAACTTTAAATATATCTATCGTTAAATTTTTAATTTTTAAATTCTACGTGAGTTAATAATTTCTATCACTTTTATATCACTAATTTTTATTACTTTTTAATTTTAAATAAATTTATCGAAAAAATTTTTTCAATAAATTGGAAGTGAGATTAGCAACAAATGAAATAAAATAAATCTTTTATCTACTTAGTTTAATTAATGTGATTGGAAACTTTTTTATAAATAATTATACAGTAATAGACGTACAGCAAATTACCTCAAAGCTGTGAAAAAGTTTTCTGAAGTTTAGTAAAGCGTGTGTATGTGCGTGGGTGTGTGTATGTACGTGGGTGTGTGTGCATATCACCTGACACTTCTCAAAATACTCTCTAATTTCAGTTTTAGTATTCTAACAGGTCATCTCCTCTTCGGCACCATATTTTTTATTTATCTTTAACCTTAATGTCGGTAACTTTTTTTTTCCTTTGCATACCTCTTGCTTGCTGAAGTGTTTTCCAATTGCACCATACCATCATTAGCTTGCACTTGCAAAAATTTCAAGTGGTCTTTTGGGATGAATGAAATAAGTATTCTTTTTTTAACCGCTCCTTTTTCTTTCTCTCTCCCTCCCCCTCCTTTCTCTCTCTCTCTCTCTCTTGAATGTTAAAAAAAGGAACAAAAAAATCTGTTAAAGCAGCCACTCAATGAGAGAAAAAAAATATCATTCAATTTTCCTTTCACTCATTTAAGACTTATCCTGCAAAAGTGCTATTGCTAAATGAATCGATCGGTCATCGTTTGATCTATCAATTTTACATTGAATAGCAAAACCATTTAGGAATGCTTGCTAAAATTTGCATAATTAAAAATTTCCTCAAATAATAAAAGAAAAAATTAAAAACAAAAGAACTGTTTGTACAGAAAAAAAACGATAACATTTTTTTTCTTTTTAAATAAATTTTCGACTGATTTAATTAAAATTATTGAAAAAATTTATTTTTTCCTTCTGTTTAAATTAATTAATTCGTATTTATCAATTGCTTTTAATTAATTTTTTTTTTAAATTAATGAAATGAGAAGATATTAGCAAAAAGGGAATAAGTTTTATAGTAAGAATTTGAGGACAACATATGTATTTATTGGTTGAGTTGACCTTTCCGCAACTGACTTAATATTTCATTGGAAGAAAATTATGTCATCTACAACGCTGCAGCAGCTATTCATAGATCGACCCGTTACTGTGATGCAACAACACACACACACACACACACACACACACACAATTGTAATTACAATGTTTTACTGTATATATTTAAAAAAAAATAAATCAAAAAAATATTTTAAATTAAAATTAATTTACAAAAATATGTTGTACATTATTAAATGTTTGAATTATAAAAATTTTTTGTGATTAGTTTTTTTTGCTAATATACAATAAATTTAATAGTAATCAATTTTTATTCACATATTTATCACTTTGAGTTAAACTCAAAAAAAAATTGAAATATTTTAAATTATATACAATGGAGAAAAAAAAAATGATACAACAATTCAATTGCTAGGCTTTTGTAAATCATTGTTGAGTGAATGGAACATTTGCGGATATGAATAAGTTGCTGCAGCAGCAGCGGCAGCGTTACTTTGAGCGTACGGATTATAAATATCACCCTGATATGGATAATAGGAAGGTGCGCTAGTACCGCCTAGATTAAATCCGCATGCGGCATGTGTATGACTTGTACCAGGCATGTATGCAGCTGCAGGTTGTGCGCCTAATGAATATGCTGATGACCAACCTAAACAAATCAAAAAAAAAAGAAAGAAAGAAGCATATTTATTACCTTCCTATTACTTGAAATTATTTCACGTATACGTGAAATAATTTCAAGTAACTTTATGATTTTGTAATAAATATGTAATAAATAAATATTTCAAGTAATTTTATGATTTTGTATAAATATATTTATCAGATATACTACAAATTAAATTATAAATTAAAGGAAAAATTATAACGATATTTGTACTATCAGATTTGTCCTAATTCTTTAGATAATTAGAGCATTATTTTTTTAATTCTTATGATAATCAACTGTTGAGGAATTGATATTTAATTTAATTTGTAATATATCTGATAAATTCACTCATTCGTTATCGAATATGCTAGCAAAGAATAGTTCAGCTTCAATAAATAAAAATCAAATAAAAATTAAACTCTCAAATGCTCATCATAACTTTTTTCCAATCAAATTACCTCTATCCTATTACACGTGTAAATAAACGTATATGCAATTTTTTAAATACCTTTTCTTGCTAATCAAATAGATTAGTCGTTTTGAGTGGACAAAACTATAGCTATAAGAAATCGAAATATGACGAGAACATCTTATTACATATGCGTGAAACAATTTCACGTAACTTTATGAGCTTTATAAATTAAAGAAAAAGTCATAAAAAATTGAAAAATATTAAATTTGCATATGAAATAAACATACCAGCTAAATTTGCTGGATGTGGTGGGCAAACCGTTCTCAACTGATATTCCTCCTTAATGGTACTTCCTGAGCTGCAAAATTAACTCTTAATAATCAATTGTTAATTTTGAAATTTTACAATTACTATCAATTCAAGCAAATGAGTGTAAAGTTAAAAAAGAGAATTTCATTTTAAAATTTAACAAGCATACAATAAAAATTATGAACTCACCTATTTCCAGTTTTCAGGTTAAATTCTGCACTACCTGGGATTATAAGCGGTGAAATATTCTTCTGCGCATTTGATTCACCTTTATTTGGTTCTGGTGGAGGGGTTTCCGCATGATTGCTACATCGATCATGATTATGTCGTACTTGCATCATCCGTTTTTGTTGTCGATCTTTTGCTCGACGATTTTTGAACCACACCTTTTAGAACAACAGGCATACTTTTGAAAGAAGAAAAAATATCCGAAAAATTAATTAATAATTTTTAAATTAATTAATACGAAATTGTAAAATTTCAAATTTAAATCATTTATTTATTCATAAGATCAATTAATTAAAGATACCTGAATTCGAGATTCCTGAAGTCCGATTTTTTCGGCAATTTGTTCACGATAATAAACATCTGGATAGTGTGTTTGCTTAAATACTGATTCCAAGTATGAGAGTTGCATTGGATTAAATGTTGTTCGTTCACGTCGTCCTGTTGCCTTACGATTCTGATCGCTAAATTTAATACTTTAAATTCTAAAATTCTTCTATAGCTAAATTTATATTTTATAATTTAAACGCTAAAATTCAATTATATTTTACACAGAATAGATACCTTGTTGTAGGATTAGTCGATGGTGGTGGATTCAAGTATCCAGGAAATACAGTTGTGGAAGAATATGCAAATGATGGTTGTGGTCCGAAAATATTGTATGGATGATATGGACCATTACTCACCATCGGTTTACATCAATGTTACTGTAATTAATAGCGTGATATCTGCCACAGAAAATCTTCCTCAAATTAATCATACTTATTGTCCAGTAGCATTCTACAAAAAAAAAATATAAAAAAAAATTTTAGTGAAAGTTAGAGAGGAGGAAGCAAAATGAGGCAGGTTGCTCACGTATTTAACGTTATCTTTAACATTACACTATTTCACATTAATCTCACTCTGAATTATTTCGAAATTATTTTAATTTAAAAATAACAAAAATATCGAATATACCGTAATTAAATTAATAGCACTTTCATAAAATATAACTTTGAAAATTGGCAACTCTTTTTATTGCCATCAAATTAGTTTTATTCTAAGACGATCGACTTTAATAACAAACACAAAGTGTTTTTTTGATAATTTTAAAAAGGAATATTAATAAATAAAAAAAACTACAGGTAGAAATCTTTAATGAATAAACATATTAATAATACAAATTGACAGTTTTATTTTTAAAATATTTAATTATTTCGTCAATTCAAAATTTTGTGTAAAATCTAATAATCTCATAGATTGGAATGCAAATAACCAATTTCATCCATTTGAAATTTATAATTTTAAAATTCTATTTTTGTATAAATACATTATTTGTTCAAAATACAATTTGATTAAAGAATATGTATATGCACGTCATAGTTGCAAGTAAAGGAAGAATAGAGCGTGACATTTTTAAAAATGAAATTCAAAAATAAAAATTTAGAAAGGCTACAGGATAACCTTCTGTTCTGTGATTTTTTTTTACGCCTCAGGTAAAATAATTTCTTGATGCACAACGTTCAGTAATTAAGGCGGACACGCCCAGGGTGAGATGACTGAGTGGGGGGTTCCGTTGCAACCACGCCCAGCGCTATTATTCTACGGCACCGTATGACAACGCACACACACACACACACCAATAGAAGGAGCTGGATGGAGCTTTACGTAAATATCGAGTAATCTGATAGTTACGTAAAGAATCAGATAAAAAGATATCATCAAGGCCTACAAAGATGTAGTAATAGGCATAGAGTGAGTAGTTAGGCTTGAATGAAATTTAGGACTATTTGCATGGATAGAAGAAATTGTAAAATGGTAAAAATTAAATTTTAAATTTTCACAAAATAACAACTAAAATAAGACAATATCAGAGGTATATGTTAATCATACCATCCAATTTTGCCGAATAACTGCTTAGCTAAAGTCGTAATTTGCAAAATATGAATTTAATACTTTAAGTTAATTAACAATTGCCGTAAAAGTTGCAGATTTATCTTCTAAATTAATCTTTTTTTTAGTTCAGATAAAAATTTAAAAAATAATAAAATTATTGCTAAAATGGAATAAAATAGTTGAAATAAAATCATCCAACTGATCTCAATTCCTCATTTATATCAGTTAATTACTTTTACAAAAAAAAGGAGATGAAAAATTTTTATCTAATAATTAGTTTAAATTTATTGTATTATTTTACAATTGTAATTTATTCACAAATTATAATTACTTACGTCATACAGTAAACAGGGCTTATCTCATATGATAATGATTGATGGCACGGGGATTAATACTTTTGGCCAAATGACAGTTGGTACCCAAAGGTATTACTTATTCAAATTCCTATTTCGTTCTTTTTGCCAATGAAAAATAGTTGTTAGTTATTGGATGATTACGGGTTTCACCTGTAAATGAAACAATAGTTAGACTTAGGGTACCCCCGCAGCGTATATCAGCGGCATCCATATCCGTCGTATTACACATCAGTGAACGATGAATTGACGACCTTTATATATAATCAAATATTACTGGATTATCTCTCATCCAAGAAATGTAACTTTAAAGGTATGCTTAAGTTGGCAGTTGTAGAGTTTGAGATAAAAATCTGATATTATTTGAGTTTGAAATTCTATTTAATTTCCTTTTCACTTTTTAACTCATCAAAAACTGTTCAATGTTTTCTCGTCTTCTTTTTTCAAACTAATTGCTGTCAACTTTATTAAGTTTAAATTAGGTAAATATGTTGTTTTATAAAAGTGTAAATTTATTTCGAATTTTGATGCTTTAAAATATTATTGCATAATGAAAGGTAATTAATTGTTTGTAGTAGGGCGGAAAGAGGAAAATTGATAGTAGAAGTTGCGATTAATGTTTGATATTTCACTTTTGAAATTCAAACTAAATATCAAATATATTGATGAATTGATTACTTGAAATTATAAATTGTGCGTAATAGGTGTCAATCATTTTAAACGATTAAATTCAATCAATTCAATCAATCACTTTAATCGATCATCAAACGATTATAGCTTTATCATAAATTTCATTTGTCAATGCGAATCTAAAATGTAATGTCACGCACATTTCCATTACTTCTGATCGATATCAAAATAACCTTCCTGAGTGACATAAGCAGGTAAATTAGTGGGATAATCCGGCTGGAGCAAAATTAGGAAACTCTTAATTGGCCAAAACAATTTGCCACAAGTGAATCTGTGCAAAAGGTTGAAGTTGATTGGAGCAGGAATGTCTTTGATGTTTTAGCATATGGCATAAAGACAGGTGTGATATCAATGATCTGCTCTTTTCAACACTCTCTGTTAAAATTGAAGGTAATTTTCAGAGCAAAAATGAATCCTATCGATATCGTTCATCTCTCTCTCTCTCTCTCTGATCGTCTCTAATCGGAAAAATTTGATAATTGCTCACACCTTTCATTCTTTTGTTTTTTACAACTCATTGCCATTTCTGACAAATGGCAGATATTTTATCTGACGGATGACGGAAGAGATAAAAGATTCGTAATATTGAAATTTAAAAGAAAATTTGATGACGAAGTTAGCAATTAAAATTGTTGGACAAAGGGATAAGAAGTTGGTAGGATTAAATTATTCATATAATTATCTCAAAATTAATTCAGCGGTTCGCAATTTGACAAAAATTGATACAATTAAATTATTTCTATGATGTAATTTAAAAAGTAATTTGAAATAATTAAAAAAAATTTTTGCTCATTTAAGTAAAATTTTTCGTGCATCTTAAAAAGTTTAAATTTTCAAAATTTTAGTGGTAAAATTTTTATAAAATTTCTAAATTTAAAATTAATAAATGGTGATATTTTTATTCAAATATTTTCCAGCTAAAATGTTTTGATAGTGAATTGAGAGAGAGGGAGAGAGAGTGAGAGAGAGAGAGAGGAGGAAACGGAATGAAAAAAATATTCATGATGGCTAACAATTTTGAGATTATCTCGTTTCATCTCAAATTTCAGGGCTTTAAAAAAAATGGTTGCAGATGGCATTCGTTATGGATTCGGTCGTTATGCAAGTGCCACAACTGCTTTATACGACACCGTACTTTTGTGATATTTGTGATAATAATTATTAAATTGCTTACTGAAAGACAAGAAGATGGCATGGGATAGGAATTTCGGGATGAGTGGGAATTTTGCAAACGATAAGAATCGATAGGTCAACTTCCTACAGTGACCTTTCAGCATTCAAATATTGCAAAAATTGAATGGCCAAGAGAAACAATAAAATTCTAAGTTAAATTCGCAAATTTTAAAATAGTGTGTACCATAAACTTTACTACAAAGTTATAGATGTTGCATAAAATATGTGACAGTCATATTGTGTACTAATAATTTTTAAAAATTAATTTTAACTAAATTTTATCAAATTTCACTAATGAAATTCTTTCTACGTGAAAAATAATTTGTGCTATGTAAACATTCAGTCGTTGAAAACTCAAAAGTTAAAAAAAAGGGCTGAGATGAACTTGTAAGACGTCACAGAATGATCAAGGTTAATATACAAAAACATTGTAGGATGATAAACGTTGACGCATAGAATGTCGTAGAGTGATCGAGAGTGACGTAAGAAGATATTCGTTGAATGTTGCAACTTCTCCAGCATTACCAGCATTCAATGTAAAATATAATTCAACAAAAACTGTGGAATTATTTAAGCTAAGTGAAAAATATAAACTAAACAAAACTATGGAAGAAAGAAAAAAAAATTTTTCAGATCAACAAACTGAGAAGACTTAGCAAGCGTAACGTAAATGAAAGTGCGAAGGATGAAAGAGTGAAAAGCATAAAACCCAAATAACAGTGAATGAATCTTTTCATGTAATAATGACTGGCGTCATTGTGGTAACGACAAAAATGGAAAGTGTTCATGACGCCAACGATCACTTAAAAAGTTTTCATCGATAAAGAAGGAAGCAAAAATTATCACATACTTTTGCTAATCCTAACTGACGGGTCAATCAATTAGCAAAATAATTCACAGATTTGCAAACAAAATAATAGTTTTGATCCAAGACTAGCCGTCGCCCTAATTAGATTATCCGTAATTAATCGCTGTGTGAAGTTGCCGATTACTGTAGTGTCGTTTGAACTGTACATTCTCTGCAATTTCATTGCAACTTTTCCTCAATGATCAATTTCAATAATTCAATGCAATTCGGTATGTGACCTCTCATTAGCGATTAAATAACACTCGAAGAATTGCCCGTTCTACAATTGCGGGCATTTCTAACATTATCAAACAGATAATTAAAATTTTTCAAATTTTCAATTTATTGACTTTTTTTTGTTTGTTTACTTATCAAAAACAATACATTTCCTAAATTTCCTAAAATACTTAAAATTTAAAAAAAAAACGATATCAAACAGATTTCTAAATTACTTAAAAGGTTTTTTTGCAAGTTAATGTAAAATATTATCAAATAAAATTGCATATTATTACTGTTGAAATTTATTCACATTTTATGTAGTTTGGCCGATAATTTTCATAAATGTGTAGTACAGAGCTACTACAATTGAGTGTAAATAACAACGCAACGATCATTTCCGGAATCTGATCGAAGAGACTGGAAAACAAAGTATGAATTTCCGGATGATAGTAATGTAATATATAGATATGCAGGAAATGTGACGTAATATTTTTGCTTTATACAACAAGTCTCATCTAACTTTCCTTTTTACATTTTCATAATTGTAGTAGTAGCAGTAGTAGTAGTAGTAGTGGTAGAGTAAACAATATGTTATGATTAGATCTTCAAAGTAAACAAACTTCTACCATTCCGATTCTTCTCGAATGTTTGTTTGTTACTTTCGATGAATGATCAGGAAGAATGGAAATTCTCGAGGAACTTAATTAGTCATACGTGTGGAACTTCATTAATTACACGTTTTTTTTGAAGAATTTTTTTATAACTATCATGAAATAATGAATTCTGATCGATACAGTAATCAAAATTGAAAAAAGAATTGATATGAATTGAATGATATTTGCTGTTAAATGATTTTAAAATGTGTTTTCTGACTTGGTCGATTGAATGATTTAATAGTTCAAAAATATAGCGAAATGATATTTTCGGAGAAGATTGTGAAAGAAATTGACAAATAACTGATAAGCAATAAACAAATTATAGTAAAAATAAATATCCTAATTTCTATTTATTCATTAGTAATTATAATTTTTTAATTTTAAATTTGCTTCACATTTAATTTAACATACCAACAAATTTATGAAACTTTGCTAAATTTAAAAAATTGTTAATCTTACCTGTTTGTTGTGATAATTAAATGTCATCTTTAACTGGATAATTTCCAATTAACACTAAACAAGAATTTAAGTTACGCTTGAATTCTGCTGCAATAATTCCTCTGAGATAAATTCAAGTGAAACTGGCATTTTTCACAGTAGCTTCGTTGCATCACGCATTGCCAGGGAAATTGAACCTTAGATCGTTTATGACCGATTAGATGAGCATATTTGGACGTAGGTGGCTTTGCGGGATAAGCGTTGTAAGGGGAGTTCCGAGGAGTGGAGATGTTAAGTGGAAGTGGTAAATATTGCAGTAGCTGAGACGCTACGCTATTGTATTGATCGTATAGAGAGCATATGAGAAGTTATTAAGCCCTTTGTTTGATTGAATCTATCCGACCCATTATGTGATCACTTTTCGACTATAATTGAACTTGTCTTTCCTTTCGCTTCTTTCCTTTTTAGCTAAATGGAAATGTTGTTTTTTTTTGTTGTGCTTGTAGTTTGAGATGAAATAATATTGAAATTGATTGAGTTTCAGTTTATGTGTATTTTCAATGGGAGTGCTAAATGAGGAAAAGCAACAGACGGATATAGGTTGGGTGACGAACCTTGTGACCCGTGCTCATTCTGAAGGATTGTCATCGATTGAATTTGGTGCTTTCTTGAGAAAGCGGATAATAACTTCCGGTTGTAATGAACAGAACTGCAGAGCTATCGCTTGTAATTTTTAATGCTTAGATTTAACATGAAATGAGTTATATTAGTAAAATACACATGCAGGTGAACATAAGCGAACAAATATATATATATATATATATATATATATATATATATATATAATACATGTGTTACATTAGCCAAGCCGGCACAAAATGTAAATTTTTCTTTTGAATAACGAATGTATGTGATAAGGTTAATATCATTTTAAACTGAATAGAATAAGATAAGGACATAATAAGGATCTGTGCTATTTGTTATGGATGATAAATTTAGCGATGCTTCTTCGCTTTGCTACAGCATCAGTTACACCTGATCAACGAATGCTTGCTTGTTTGGAAGCACTGGTGAAAGCGGAGGTATTTACTGTTTTATTTTTGGCTTTTAAATTGTTTCTCAATTTTCGTGATCATTCCAGTAGATTATTGGATTTGCCGGATGTAGTCTTCATTCTTTAACTGCACCTAGCAGTACATCTATATGTTAAAAAAAGTAGGAATGATTTTGGTAATTAAGAAAGGAGAGGTTCATCAGTTCTATTTCATTTCGGTTGTCAAGTGTTACTAGTTTTCAGACCCTTCGATGGACTGTTTTTATTGAAGTAATCGCTGAGTTCCGACAGTTTTCACGTGAATATTGTACTGAAGCTTTGGCGACGATTTTACGAAATTCAGTTCCATTGCTGAAGTAATATTCCAGACATTGCGACATCGTTTTAAGCTTTTTTTACTCCAACAGAAATACCAAATACCGAGTTGAAAATTATAAATTTTTTAGGTGCAATTACACATCAGAGAAAGAGTGTTTGGAATTATCAGGATCACTGGTGACTGTTTTAAATTGGTGCTTACTGGCTTTAGAATACTCTTTAAAAAATGAAAATGAGCGAAGCACTCAAGCGCTTATTCAGTGTACTTGTGCCTATGCAAACAGCAAATTTGTTCGTGCTTTGCTATATATTCATGAACATATTGGTTCAGGTTTGTGCTGTAATGATTTCTTCATTCTTTCAGTCATTCATTTTTCAGACCTTCTTGCAAGCAGCAATTTTTTCCCTCTTCCTTATCTGTTCTCCGTTGGCTATTAGGACATAATTGTGAAATTATTACTGGAAATTCTTTTCATATTTATTTGTTGTTTGATTATTTGAATTGTTTAGTGTTTCGTTTAAATGACAAATCTTTCTCATTTCCCATCTAAAAATTTTTAACTCCTCGGTTCAAAACCTCAGAAAATACAAATTTCTTGTACTTTTTGCTATATTTCATGCACTTTAGTCGTTTTAATTTATCTTATTTGACGCTGAGTGGATACATCTTTTCTCCAGAAAGTGTAAGTTATGTTGTCGAAGCTGCCGTTTCATTTGCGCAAAGTTATCCTGATTGTGAGGAGTTAAAGACGATGATTGAAGCGTTGCAGCAGTTCGGTACTTTGCCAGCAGAACGAATCGAGGATAATCTTGGTGGCTTAGTCAAACAGGTAACACTCCTCTGAATTGTTAAAATTACAATCCATGTGTGGTTTGCCATGGTGTCACTTTTAAATTGGAATACAGGACAAGATATTATTTAATTAGCCAGTTTAAGAGTTGTTAAGCTCCTCATATCGAAATATCCGGAAAATCAATTTGTAGTCCCATCCAGCAATCCTGACGTTAGTTTCGGTTTTCGAAGGATTCAGAATGACAAAGAAAGTGGACCAAATGGCGGATTCTTTTTTCGAACTTGCTGAAATTCTTGAATTTCCATTCCCAAAAATGTTTGAGGATATGATACGAGCATCTCTGCTGATTATGGTATGATTTGTTTGCATTTTGATTAGGGCTAATTTAACAATTGTTGCTGTAAGAAAGGCAATTTAAGATTATTTTATACTTTTACTATGGAAATTCCAATAATTTTTCAGCTTGATGCTAAGGAATCATTGGGTGAAGAGCTGGTAGCATCGCAAGCGTTTTATTACGTGAAACTTCCACAGATTGTTAAACACCTGCTTATTCTTGGCGCTCCACTTGATGATTTGATTGTTGCACTTGATACAATTTGCGACAACAAAACTCTTTTAAATCAGGTGAATTCTAATTTGTGACGTTAGCAGGTAAAAAATTGAAAAGCAATTCAATTCTTAACTGTTAACTGCTTGTGTTGAAGAATAATACTAGGTATCGCAGTAAAATCAATTGTTTTAGTGGTATTTCTTAGGTAGATATGAAAACGAAGACCAATACATTCCAACATCTACTAGAACAGATGGCTGCAGCAGGTGTCATCGATGAGAACGTTTTGAAAAATTTGCTCGAAAAAAGGTATGTAAAATAGAACTGAGCGCAACACATGGGCTTTTAAGATTCACAAAGTGTAGGTCATGGTAATTTGACCATGTAAGCAATAGGCAGTAATAATTGCTTTCAGCAGAAATGAATCGGTGATACGGGATTTCAAGGATTTTTCTTTTGCAGTGAGAAGTTTCAGTTTTGAATTGAATGTTATCAATTGGTCTTGAATTTTATAGATCTCAGTGCTGGCCAGAGCTTTTCCAGATGCTTGCACAAACATCTTCCACACCTGTGCACCAACCGCTTATACTGCGAGCAAATTCAGCTAAAATGGCTGTCGATAAGGTTGTTTTATATTTTTATCTTCCTCTTTTTTGTGTAGTATGGCAAAAAAGGTTTTATCGTAAAAAAAACTATTTCAGATATTGAGACAGCCTAATAATGCTGTAATAAATGTTCTCTTGAAACTTGCTAGTGGTAGCGGAGGACTTTTTACATTTGATTCTGTATGTGCGTCTTTCTGTGCTGATGGTAATTTGACTTATTTCAGTTCGAAACTTGCTATGTAAGTTTTCCCTCTTTTCTAAAGTTACTTTCGCTTTCTATGTAGTTTTGATTCGTAATTTTTTGGTCAATACGGAGGACTGTCATCTATCTGTAGTAAATTCTTTAAATTCTAAATCCTATCTTTATTTGGAGATTATAATTACAGTTTCATTTTATTTTTTGTAGGATCAACGGACAAAGTGAACGACCAGCGGAGGGTCTGGATATGGATGATGAACGTCAGCGTGCTCTTGCTTTCAATCTTTCATTTATCTTGTTGACCAGAATTCGTTTCATATATGATGATCTCGTCAGTAATTTTTATTTTGCATTGGATGCTGGAAAGATTTTGTGTATTTGATAGCTCTTTCTACTTCATGCTTGTGATTTAAGAATATTGTACGAGTTACAACAAGTTCCGCAGGAGTAGATGTATCTGTGTTATCATTTTGAATTCAGTGACCCTTTTTTTGTAGCGGCCTAGCGAGCTGGTGAATGGTACAGTTCGTGGAATGGATAACACCCAGTCATGCTTTTATAAATTTGCATCATATTATGGTTGGACAGCCGCTGATAGTTGCGGTTTATCGAATGCTTACACTAACGAACAAAAGGCAGCATTCGTTGATCGTGTTAATATACTGAAACGTGGTCAATCGTTCTGGGATCCAAGAACGTCAGTTTTGGCTTTTTAACATTTTTAATACACTATGTCATGCTCTTAATCTCTGCAGAAGTATTGTGAATTAGAGATTTTAGATACTATCCGTTCATTTACACTTTTTTTCACCGTTTTGTAGAGTGAATTATGCTGAACTGGTTGATTTTGTACCAATTATTGGTGAGATCCTCTTGGACGACTTCAGGATGACGAAATTTGAAAATTATGAGCATCTCCATGAAAATATTAAGGTAACTATGCTTTTGCAAGATTTTGCAAATGTATAAAATGGGTGAAAACAAACACTATTATAAAAGCTGCGATACTGTTTGTGAGTCACATTATACGCTCTTAGTATGGTAGTTCTCGTTTTTATGTTCTGACTCTTGAAGTTTAAAAAATTTTTAGTGATTTTAACATGCTAAATTGAAACTGCAGTTTTCTAGCAAATATTCTAAGTGCATTTATTTGATGATTGTACCGATAAAGTGTCTTAACATTATGAAACATTTACACAACTAATACGGAATCATACAGAATATTTTTGCTATTTCCGGCACACGAAATTTTGGAAGGTATTATAGAGTGATATTACAGAATGTTCTGCACGCTTTTCGAGACGATGCTAATTTTATGATTGTTTGCTTAGTCCAGTGGTTGTGTTCACAGCCTGTAACCAGTCCTCGCCAGAGCATGGTGAAGTCTTTTATTCGAGCTCTCGAATATCCACATCAGCTGAATCACACACAACAAGAACGGTATTGTTGGTTTTATTTGAAGCAGTCGTATGGCATATGCTTCAATTCTTTTAGTTTAGCTGTTTTCAGTGCAATGGAAATATGTGATTTTATTAAAATTAAAAACATGCTAATATTTAAGCATGGTGTTAACATCAGCTACTTGCCGTCGTACGTTGGACGATCTTTCCATTTGTGATCGCTTACGCGAACCGAGATTTACATGGATCGTAAACTGCGCGAAGAGAAAACTGCCTACTGTACCATTCACATTACCTGCTACAAACGCCCAGGTTTTTAATGTTCTTTTCTACATCTGTTTTGCTTGCAAAAATTGCTTGGAATTTGCACTCCCTTAATTATATCAGTTACAGTCATCGGATGCAGAAATGTTGAAACAAGCATTTACTTACGCTCGACAGCAAGCCTGGGGATCTCCCAATGTTTTACAGCTTGTTGATAGATGTAATAAGGCTGGTGTTGTTGAGAATTGGTGTATGGTAGGTATTTTTTACCTTTGTTTTTAATTTCATTAATATCAGTTTACATATCAAGATTGCCGTCATTTTTATAAATTATGGACGCAGCGCCTATTGCACAAGTCCATGATTGGTGGGTGTGAACTGATAGTTATACCGGTGACTTTTATAATTTTTTCTAATATTTTTATTGAAAAGCTGCCTTTTTTGATTTCTTTATAACACAAAGCGGGTATTGACTTATTTAGGTGTGGTTAAATGCAATGTTAAAGCTGTCGACAAATGATGAAATGTTGTGCGCCAGTGAATTATGCCTCGCTGCTGGTATTATGTCACCGGTGCCCTGCATGCTTAGTTTTGCTCGCAGCATTACTGAATATATCTTTGAGCAGAACGTTGATTTTGGTAAAAGATTTCTTTTTTTGAATGTGCTACTGAATGAAATTTGATTGTTGATTCTTTTTAAGATTTATTAGTCATTTTGATCTTTAGGTTGCGTAGAGCCAAAAGCCTTGGTGTCTGCACGTTTTCTTGTACACTGCTTACAACTTGCCATGCACGCATACTGGAGGCAGCAAAAGGAACGACAAACACGAGTCGTAAGAGGAGATTGTTTAGAAAGGAAAAGAAGTTGGTGCATTTGTCGTTGGATTGGCATTCTATTTTGCTGTATTTTCCGTAGATTTTGAAAGCAGTTTTCGTATCACTATATATCATTTATTTTTTTAAGGTGATGATGATGATGATAGCGAAACTGATCAAGGAAATCCTGTGGAACGTTCTATCTTAGTGATTTTTGAAAAATTTGTTCGTGAAACTAAAGCTGGACATTTAAAGGTAAATTTAATTGACTTTTAGTACAAGTTTTTTGATGCAAGAATACAGAAACTCTTACAATATCAGCATCTTAATTTTTTGGGTTACTTTATGGTCTTTTTGATATCCACAACTTCAACTAAAGCATATATATTTTGTTTGCCATATGTGCTAGATAATTTGGCAATGTGAAATTCGTTACAGAGTACAGTCACATTTATATACCATTTTATGGTATCCTTGGCTACTGCACCGCAGAATGCAGCTACTCGAAGAATAATCGAGCTTCTTCCACATGATCTGGTTCGTAAATCTAGAATTAAATTAATGAATTTTTTCCTTTTACTTCATTTGTAGATTACCATATAAAATGTATCCGTTTTAGATGTTAAATCTGGCTCGTCTTGATCCGCAAACTTTTAATTTGGATCTCTATCTGCCACTTACGAATTTGTGTGATATTGCCAGTACGAAGAGTGCGCTTCAGTTCACATGTCTTTTAAGAAAACTTGGCGGTCTTTGAAATATGTAAATCAGCTGTTGACTTGATCTTCATGACACTACGTGTTTGATTTTAAAGTCGCAGTAAGATGTGATGTATAATAAATTGTAATGATTTGATATATAATAAATTATAATTATTTGGCTCATACAAATTGTGGGCCGCAATTTTATGAATATCCTTTATCGACTTTGGAATTAGCCAGATTTTGGGCTGACATTTTCCATGTTCTTTATGGTTTACATCTCCATTCTCAAATTCTCATTCCCTAATGTTCAAAATGATGAAAGACTTTGTTTCTTGTGGTTGCAGCCCTAACAGGCCCACTATAGAGTCTCACGAAAGGAATGGAAACAAACGCCACGTGAGAAAATCTAATTACCATCTGGAATGAACCATTCCCAAAACGTTGATTCCAAACACATGGCACGCCACCTCACCTGTTCCCACGAAGCGCTGTTCAACCGTAAGAACGACCTCCTGCAATCCGCTATGCCATGGCTTTTTCTGCAACCCCCGACGCCCGCGGCGGGGAACGGCACTACTGTCTGTCCCCAAACGCAAAAATTATGCTGTTGGCGAGTCCCAACTCGAGACTGCCACACGGGTCAGTCACTGCCCACAAAGTGCAATGGGCCGACCTCACCGTGGAGTACTCGCCTTCTTGATCGCGAGTCACCTCCCAGCCAAGTAAGTTTAACTAGCAACCACAAACTTGTCATCATTTCTGCCTGCTCACCATTCCCGACGGGATACTCTCAACGCAAATTGCTATTGCTCTTTGCTTCTCTGTTCACACCAACATTCACTTACTCTTCTGTCTCATTCTTTTTCTCTCCGTTCTCTCCCTCACATATTGTACCTCTAAACGATACTTCGCAGATGCGCAAAGTTGTCTTAACACGCACGCACGCATACGTCATTTCAAGTATCTTTCACAAATATTTTTGTGAAATTTTCACATAATCCTATGACAGGATGATAGATGATAGGTCTCATCGGTTAGCAATCAATTTTTAGAGTGATTTGTATTCTCCGTCATAACGTCACGACATTAAATTGCTTGGACGGCTTATGATCTTTCTCTATTAATTACACGTGATATGTCAACTACAATACTTCAATAGTGTTAACTCGATACGTGGAAATATTTCACTTTGTTTAATTTACTTTTTTTTGCTAACTTATTACTTTCTCATCGAACAATGTTAATTAATGTTAGCAATTGGTGATGATGGCCAGTTGTTTTGTCCATATTTCCTCTTCTCTTCTCGTTGAGGATGTCTTTGATGGTTAAGTTGAAAACAACCATTTGGTTCTTTCTTTTAGTGAAAAGGTCAAAAGATCGTTGTTGTCAATTGCTACTACATCACTCACCTCCTAACCATCAATTTTGAAACGATTTATTACCGTTGCAGGTGTTTTTTTTTGTTGTCACATAAGTGGGCACTTATTCAATTAGCAAATCAAATATGAAAAGTCGCCTGTCAACCGAATTTGTTGCAATGAGTATTTCCTGCAAAATGCATGCAACGTGCATTATATACGTGGCAGCAAAAATCGTGCAGAGAATGTTAGTAAACATTGTGTGTGAGGAAATTTTTAAATAGTAAATTATTAAATAAATTTTAATTGAAATTTTCTTCTATCAAAGATCAAAAGGATTTGTGATAAATTGATTAGAGTGACATTTTACAACAATTTATTTACTATCTGATACTTTTGCTTCTTACTTCACTAGCATCCTCATTGATCTTACATTATCGAATTCTCTTTAACATCGAGTATCAACGTTGGTGTATGCGTGTGTGTGTGTGCGTGTGCGTGTGTGTGCGTGTGCGTGTGCGAACGAGTAGTACAAGTGAGACAAAGCCTTACTGTACTGCAAAGCTGATCGATCGGATAACTTTCAAAATTTTTAATTAATTAATTAATGCGATTTGCTTTTGCGCTTGGATGATGTGGAGTTCCATACTCTTTTTATTGCTAAATTCATTTGTTAAATTTTAATGTCTAATCAATTAATGCATTAATTAATTAGACACTAAGATATTAACAATAAATTGTTAGCCAAAACATTTTGATCATTCATTTATTTGTTTCTAATTGAAATCAAAATTGAACTGAATTTGATTTTAAAACTATCACGGAATGAATAAATGCTATTATTTGTGAAATGTACAATGATATTAGCATAGGAAAAACCTGACAATCATAAAAGACTAAACATTAAAAGCGCTAATTCAATTCAAAAAAAAAGAGCAAACAAAAACAATGGGTCCTAATTAGTATCTAAACAATTCCTACTTTTATTCGGTATAAATCGAATAATACATTCAATGCAAAATGTTTTACATTATTAAACGGAAATGAAAAGTTTAGATTTAATTCTAAACTTTAACAATTCTTCAACGAAAAGGAAAAAAAAAACCCTCAATCGTAGTTTAACCCTACGCATCCGAAGTTTATTCAAAATATCCTTTTCATAAAATTGCGCTTAAACGTGATGAGCATCCTAATTAAGAAGTTTTAAATCATTTCATTAAATGATACAATTTCATTAAAATGCTAACAGTTTCTAAAGTATCCTAAATTTTGTTTGTTTTCTTTTACACTTCTCAATATAATTCTTGTAATTTTTTTCCAACTAAAATTTGCACATATTTTTAGATTTTAAAAAAAAAGCAATAGAATTGTTACTTCTTTCTTTCCCTCTCTCTCTCTCTCTCTCTCTCTCTCTCTCTGTCCCTCCCTCTTTCTATTTACTCTCCTTAATACTCATTTTCATTTGTGGTCAATAAAGAACATTTTACGCTATCTGGAACCAAAAAAGTACTGATGTGCGGAATAGGCCGATATTGGACAATTTTGATTGTAAGCAGTAGCTGCTGCAGCAGCCTGATAGCTATTATAAGTGTTATTATAGGCTGCTGCAGCACTGCTATCTAACATTTGTTGATAATACTGATGACTGCTGTAGAAATATGAGTTCAGATCCTGAGGATGTGGATATGGTGGTGGTGGAAGTGTCATTTGATGTAACGGTAGTGGTGTTGTCGAGGTGGTTGATAATGATGTTGCTGCTGTAGGAAATGTCTGTAAAGTAGTTTGCTCAATAAATTGAATTAATGAAATTAATCTTAGAAATGAAAGGCAAACTAAAGTATAACCTTTATGTAACCTTTTTTGCTAATTAGTTAATTAACACTAAATCTATAATTGGTATCATTTGATATTTTAAGATGCAAAAAACTAATCTAATTAGTTTGATGATTTTATTGCTATCTAATATTGATAATTAATTATTGTCACATTTATTTGGAGGTTTTTTACTTTCAGATATAATTTTTAAAATAAGTAAGTTCTCCATCTTTTAATATCTACTGATTAATGCAAGTTAGTTTATTGACTAATTTATTGCAACAATTATTAATTTTGGTTAATTTTTATTAATTACCGGATTTTCTGTACAACCTGACCATAAGTTTTCGGTCACCTCTGAACTACGTGATAATGAACGATTAGTAGTGGAACATGAAGCTTGCTCTCTACCATCCGTCTTTTCTGCTTTCATTGAATTTCTTAAATTGCTGGATAAATTTTTGGAATTTTTTGAGCTGAAAAATACAAAAGTAGTTGTTAGTGTGAAGAAACAAAAAAACTTTTTTTTTTTAATCTAATTTTTTCAACAAAATATTGGTAATACTTAGAAGAATTTTAAATTAAACAATCAATAACTACCTCCTTAAAAATTACGCTCCAACACTAGAAGTTTGGAATGCCAGCAACTGTGTTACTGCTTACTTGGTCTCAGGTTCACTAGCAAACTGTCCCAGTGGTTTTGGTGACAGTGTCGTAGATTTGTCCTTTACTTCATCTTCCTTCATTGGGCTATTCATTGGGCCTGGTTGAGTGATGCTTATGCCAGGAGTAGCACTACCATATGAAGATGAGCTAGCATTGGTGGTAATTGCTTGTGTTCCTTTCGGCTTTTGCCTCTCCTGTTGTCGTTGTTTAGCACGACGATTTTTAAACCATACCTGAAATTAAGATATTGTAAAAAATACAACTATATTGTATGACTAATTTATGATATTAATTTTGAATTCATTTGATTTTTGACTTTTAATTATCAATTGACTTTTAATTATCAAAATTTGACTTTTAATTATCAATTGACTTTTAATTATCAAAATTTGACCTTTCTAATATAATAATTAAATATTATTTATCAATTTTTTGCCGATTATTTTTATACAAAAATGAATAATTAAAATAAATTCGAAATTTCATTGCTAAATTTTATGACTAAAAGAAATACTAGAAAAAAAAACTTTTTGCAATATTTGTTTTGTCATTTATAAATTTTATTATGATGATTAAAATACTATTACAGTATCCTTTGTAGATGATGACCTGTCGTACAAAAATAAAAATTGTCTCTTTTATTTTCTAACTTATGCCGCCTCTATCCAAGAAGAAAAACTCTTCTTATACTACTATATTTAGTTAGTGTCAGGTTATTAGTATTTGCCAACGTTCACAACAACAACAAAAAAAAAAGAAAAAAGCAATAATTGACAAGTGCGACAAATGCTCGCCAGACCAGAAGGGCCTTTTTTTCGGTACCGTTTTTTTTTTCTTTTATTTTCGGTAACTTTTGAAAAAAATTCACAACATTTAGCTTCATTACTCTTCTATCATTCGATCTTTTGCTTATGGAGAACTTATGGACAATTTTGCATTTACAAAAATACTGTGTTATTGAAATTTGCTGAAATTAATTTAAATATTAGGCAGGTGGACGAGATACAGGTAAAGGAAATGATTGATATAAAATGATGATAACCTGAATTCGACTTTCCTGCAATTGTATTTGCTCAGCAATTTTCTCTCTGGTAAATACATCCGGATAATGTGTTGTGGCAAATAAATTTTCCAGAATTTCAAGTTGCTGTCTATTAAATGTTGTTCGCTCTCGTCGATTTTTCCGTGGAATCATTCCTGAAATGTAAAATTACACTCTCACTAATAGTTATTGGAAAATTTTACTGAAATTAAAATTAAAAGTGAAATTAGACAAACCATTTGAGTAACTATTGGTAAACATTCCCATTGGTGGTATTGGATGGATGGGAGCATAGCCAAATGTTGGTGCAGTATTTGTTGTACCAGAAGGACATGATAGGTGAGCATATGGATTAAATGGTACCGCACCATAGACCATTTGATGTTTAGGAACAATTCGATCTTGAAAAGTATTGAAATTAAAAAAAGAAGTTTCATAGAATCGCAATAACACATTGTAAAACAAGTTCGAAAGTTCATGATGCTGTATTTTATTTTTGCACCACTGCACTTTGACCTTTCAAATTTTGCAGATTTCCGAAGTTGTACAGATGCTGTCCCCTAAAATGCTTACATTCCCTACTGCAACAACATTGGATGATGTAAAACATTAAATGCTATTCTAGGAGTACTAGAGTGACCTGTTATCCTTAAAGTGCGTCTAACTGATATGAACTACGACAAGCTGACATTCTTATCTTCTTATCGTGTCATCCTCCTCTTTATCAGTGCTTGCAAACGGAAAATGCATTTATTTACTTTATGTGAACAATTCGCCTTAGCAATGCTCACTTATCACTTACTTACATTAGTATTATCCAAAAGAAACAAAAAGTGATAATTTCAGGAAAACAATATAATTTCAGAAAAGCAATTTATTAATTTCAGTCTAATCTCTTGCATAGGGACATCAAAATAATAATTCATAAATGGCACTTCCCTTCGCACTTTTTTATATTTTATGGGATGAAAATTGCTTTTGCCAAAAGTTTATTGTTATGTTTTGGGTATGAAGTTGTTGGAATTCACTAAAATTAAAAAGAGACTTTCCTTTTAAAAAACTTTTCACTGAATTGGCACTAAGTTAAAAATGAAAATACCAAACGGCTGGATTAAAACGAAAGAGAAAGAAAGAAAACTCATTAGCACTTATTTTTCAACTCTGCAAAAAGTGACTTAAATTTTAAGCATCCAATTACACCACAACATTAATTTTAAGCTTTTGAAATCTTTGCGCTGCAGTTTATTTGATTTTAAAAAATTGTTTATTTAAATAATTTGTGATAAAAATTGGTTGTTATTAAAAGCACAACTGCGTTTATTTGGACAGTTAAACTAATTATGTGGTCTAATGCAACTAAAGTTAAATTTAAATGATAAATTACATTATTTAACAAATTAGCAAACGAAAACAAAAGCCAAGCGCAGTTTATCATCAAAGAAAAGGCGATGTGGTAAATTAAATTTTTTAAAAAAAAGTAAATTAAAAGTAAATTAAATCGAAGAGGTAATTAAATTTTTTTGATTATTTCAAGTGTTACGCCAACTCCCAATTCTAATGATAGTCTGGCAATTGGCGGCTAAAATTTCTGCATGTGAATAATACTGCAATACGCTCTACCATCAAATATGCAAATAAAATTCACATTTTGCATTAATTTCACTTATACAGAAAGAAATGATGACTCATGTGAATCGAACAAAAGGAAAATTTTGAAACCAAAAAATATACTTAGTTTTTTCTAAAAAAAAAAAATTCAACAAAATTTTGCAAAATTAAAATCAAATTTTTTTTTTGACAAATTAAATAATTTTTTGTAATTACAAATTTAAAAATTGTAAAACTTTATTCGTTCATTCTAAATGCTTTATGCTTTATCTCAACTGATAATGCTCATCAAACCAAACAGGTTGAATTTCGATAACCTAAAATATGTTAATGTTTAAAATTAGGAAAAAATAAGGCAAAAGGAAATTAATCGACAACTTATCTAAGGCCATACAAACATTACAAAGTGATTATGTGGGCGGAGCGTCAGAGTGATCATTAACTTTACAGCGCCCAATTGCAGACAGTGCGGAGAGAATTACCGTATCACTCCTCTTCCATCTGCTCTCTCATTGAAATGAAAAAGTTTTTGCAAAACAAAATTAATAAAACTATTTATTGAAAAATGTGTTAAAGGAATTATTTGTTGTGAAACGATTATTCTCATTTACTTTTTTTGTTTTTAACCTTTGACTTTTTTTTGTTTCATCTTCCTTCTTTCTCTCTCTCTCTCTCTCTTTCCCTCTTTCTTTGGCTCTTCCGTCCTCTTTCTTTGTCTTTTTATTTTTTTCCCTCTTTCTTTTCACACCTAATATCTAATATCCCACAAATAAATGAGGCAAATTATCTCAGAGATAATTCCTATCTGAAACAGTAAAAATAGGTGTGAACTGTGTTATCTTACCTACCACAATTGTACCTACTACTTACCTACTACCTACTACTATCTTACTTACTACATTGCGCCCACAATTGCAACAAATTATTTGAAAGTTTTTTTGCAATTTTTACTAATTGTTAAATTAAGAAGGAATAATGAAAATTAATAAATTACAAAAACAACGGATAATGTTTATTTATTATTTTACAAAATAATGCAAAATTCAAATGTATGATCGTTGAAATCAATGTTGTAATTCCCAATGCTTTCTACAATTTTTGTCCGTTTTTGATTTTACGGAAAGAAAAAAGAAAAGCGAAAACAATTACAGAAATAATTCTTAGCTCAAATCAATACATTTGCATAAATAATTTTTATTGTATAATTAAGAATAGGTAATAGCCTAATGACTACCTTTCAATAATCTTTCATTATTTTCAACTCTCTTTTAATACCACATAATTCCGTGAAGTTTTACGTTTATTACGTCAATAATTTTTTCAAAATTAATTTACTCACTTAATCATCGATGGAAATAAGAACACAGCAATAGTACAATTGGTTGACATTTGATTTCATAATTTTAGAATTGCACTTATTTAAATGTTGAATTGTTTTGAGACAAAAAAAAGGTTGCGAAATAATTTCATTTTTCTTTTGCAAATATTTTTACAAACAATAAAACTATTAGAAAGTGAGATTTAACAGTTTATCACTCAATGTTATCAGTTAATTAAGTAAGATAAATTGACTGCAAGGAAAGAATGAAAAGGCAATAAATAAAGGAGCAGGAAGTGACTAAAATGAAATAGCGTAATTTCATTTTAATTTCAAATCTCAAATTTCATACAATCATAGGTGAAATTGCATTTTAATTACTGAGACAAATTATTTGCATCGTTCAAGGCAATGAACGTTAAAGTTGTTTAAATTTCATAAATTACAGTATACGATTAACTATTACTATTCGCTACTACGAAGTAATTATTTTGAAGGGGCAATTTATGCAACGATCGTTGAATTGATGACTATTTTGGTTGATTTACAATTCAACAACCCAATGCAAACATTATTTTATGGCTTATATACATTGACCGGTAATTTTACCATTTTCACTAAGTTATGCGATATTTAAGTTAATGCGATATTTCTGATTTGTGATGTTATGTTATGCGATATTACCTGATTTGTGTGCAAATCGGTAAAATTAGCAAAAATTCATTTTAATTTACAATTTTTAATTAAAATTTAAGCAATTAAATCTTATCTGTTGGATTTAAACAAAGTAATTTAATAGTTTATTACACATCAAATATGACAGACTAAAAATTTTGTTCCATCAAAATTTATGCATTTTATTAAAACGCAAGAGGACTATTTTCGACTAATTAAATGATAGTATCAAAATACTAAGACTATGAATAAATGAAATATAACTTATTTTAATAATTCAAAATTGCTAATCCTTTTTTGAAGTGTTATAAAATACTTGGGGAAATAAAATTTAGCTATATAATATTAGTATTTTAATAATAATAATATCGAATAATAACAATAAATTTTAAAAAATGTAATAAAATTTGACATTCAGTGTGAAACAATTAAAGGATAATTTTGTTGGGTAAAAATTTGTCCAAACTATTAATTATTAGCTTTTAATTTATAAAATAATTAATAAATTACTGCAAATAAATTACATAATAAAATTGCTGTAAATAATAAATTACTGTAAGAGTACAATTTCATTTGAATTTGAATTTGAATTGAAATTCATTTATAAGAACTTATTCTCTTACATCATTTAACTGTGAACAGTAGTAATTAAGTGCATGTGGAAGAAGATATTAGTAACAACAGTGAAGGATTGAGCAAACATTGATTCAGGTAATTAGAATATCATAAACAGAACTTAATTGAGGTGCAGTATGCAAACGATCGTCGGATCGATCACATTTTATGGACCATTTATGGAAGGGCGAAGGTTCAATCCAAAAATATATAAAAAGAGCAGACAATAATCATTGACAAAATAATTATTACTTTATTTAATAGTATTTTTTTTTACTTTAAAATTAAAAAAAAAGTACCAATAAATTTTAGTGTAAAAAATAAAACTTTTCCAAAAATCAAAATTAAACAATTTTTTTGCGTGTTAGTAGAAATGAAATTTTCTATCACATTTATTCAGAGATTTGTTTATTTAGATTTTTTTTATGCTTGCAAAATCATCGTTGCATACACTCATTCTACCGTAAGTAAGCCGAAAGAAAAAAAAAGATAAGAAAGAAATAGCTATTATGGCTATTTTAACACTTTAATTCAAAAATATTACTGTATGAAAAGTTAAATAGAATTTGGAATGATATGAAAAGCTAAATGAAGTGGATGTGAAAGAGGAAGGCAAATTATTTCACTTAATACTCACAAACAAACACACACAAAACACACAAACACACGCACACACGCGCACACATACACGCATACACACCTAAAGCAATCGTACCCACACGCACGTAAATTATTTCACTTATTGCTAAAACATACACACACACACACACACACACACACACACACACACACACACACACCTACCTAAAAGAATCGTTCTATGATTAGGAATGTGTGTGTGTGTGTGTGTGTGTGTGTGTGTGTGTGTGTGTGTGTGTGTGTGTGTGTGTGTGTGTGTGTGTCATTGTGGAGGATTTGGATTAAAGAAGAAAGTATCATTTATTCCTCATCAACCGATCATAGACGTTCTTTTAATGTTAGAATGTAAAATAGGCTTAATCACTTAGGTGTTGTATTTACCAGCCAGCTAATCTTAATAATAGCAGATCACTAGTACGTGTGAAAGTCATAACAAATAATATATTACAGTTTCATTTACAAATTATCATTATCATTAATTATCAGTAGATTTTATCCATTATCATTAATTATCAGTATCATTAATTATCATTATGTTTTATCATTATCATTAATTATCAGTACATTCCTAATCATAGAACCATTATTTTAGGTAAGTGTGTGTGTGTGTGTTTATGTTTTAGCAATAAGTGGAATAATTTTGCGTGTGCGTGTGTGTCTGTTTTAGCAAATACATTATTATTATCATTAATTATCAGTTAATTATCAGCAGTGAAAAGAAATCATTTACGGTTGAGAAAATTTTGGACGGAAATGAACAGATTGAAAATAAAATTTTAAGAGATTATCTTTTTTCCGCCATCAACTGATTGTTGAATTTTCACTGATAACTTAGTAGTAGTGTAATTCAGTGACCAGATAAATTTTATCCTTATATACCTTGTATATCTATTTTTCCCTTTTGTCTCTCTTTCTCTTTCCCTCCCTCTCTCTCTCTCTCTGTTCTTGCTGAGAAAGTTTGGCCAAATTTTGATGGCTTATCTGCTTTTCTAGCATCCTTGCGACAAGATATACGCAGATTATCCGGAAGAAGAAGAGGAGCAAAAAAAAAAACTAAGACCTGAAAAACAACGTACAACATTGCATATCTGTTTTCTTATCAAAAAAAAAGGTATTTAATATGTCAGGATGAATACCTGAAACCTAACCATCTCCTTCGTTCGTTTTCTTTTTTTTGCTCAATTAAGAATTGACCTTAGTAGGAAATGATATTATTGCAAAGAAATTTGCACGTGTTTTGTTAGTACTAAGACATTAATGGGTCATTTGGCGTCAACAATTAACTTTTTACCTTTACCTTGTTGATTGCTGTAATGTGATGTGACAATAATCATTGCTACACCTGTAAGGTAGCACTATCATCAAAAACGAAACAACGATGAAATTTGAAATTAAAAAACAAAACCGACAATTAAATATATTACTAAATAAAATGGTAGTAGCTAAGTTTAAGTGTTTAGCAAGAAATTTATAACTTATAAGTAAAGCACTTATAAGCAATGACATAGTAAAAGTGAATTTTTTTAAAAAAAAAATAGTTCAATTAGAAAAAGTAATTTATGTTTTTGTATTTTAATTCTTTTAAAAGAAACTCAAACACAAAACTATTGTTATTCACTCAATTATTTTCTTCTTTTTTTCGCCTAAAATTAGTATTTTATTTTAATTTAAGAAAATAAGTATTAGTATTTAAATAAGTATAAGAAAATAAGTATTAGTAAAATAAGTATTATTAGCCTAAATTAGTATTTTAATTTAAGAAAATTAAAAATAGTCACTCAGATTGGGATGATAAATTTTCACACTGATAATGACTGATAAGGTAGATGGTGTTAGAAGTTTATATTTTAACATTTACCACATTTCTTCGAACAATGAGAAGCCTATTTCGTATCAGAATATCAGGTAATATGATACTTTCAGTAGAAATAAAAAGATATGAAGTAAACGTATCTTTTCTGCAAGCGGAAACACTTTGCTGTAAATATGATCTTTTCCGGAAAGTTAAATTAATTTACCTGATATTAATTTAGGTTAAATTCTACTTTTTTTGGAATTAAACAAAAAAGTAATAGAATTTTCTTCACATTTTTTTTGTTCGAGAAATATGCCGAAAGAGTTTCCTTTCTCTTTCACAAATCTAATAGCATAAAAAATAAAAAAAAATTAAAACTTTTACCTCTCACTACATAATACTAATCGTTTATATTTAATTATCTAACATTATTGTAATATTTCATCTAAATTTAAAATAATTTAATTAATTTTGAAAAAAAAATTTTTTTCAAAAAGAAAGAACAGTTAGATTTGATATTAAAAAATACAGTTATACAGTTTATTTTTTCTTCTACAATTTACTTAAGTTTCTTCGAAGCGACAGGTAATAAACTAACAAACGTGTAGAGAGAATGAAGTGCTCCTGCTGTTGGCGGTATCGTTTAAGTTTGAGATGATCTGGAGCCCCCCCGCCGCCTATCAGACGTGATATCGCTTACATATTGCCTTAATATCCAACCACCGTACACCTCTTTCTTGTTGACATCTTTACTTTGGTCATTTTCCTCATTACAGTAAATAATTCTTTAAATAATTTAAATTTAATAAATGTATACGTTTAAATTAATTAAAAAATAATTGATATTTGAAAAATTCATTCCTTCAAACAAATCTTACCTTTTTGTATTTTAAAATTGTACAATTTTTCAAAATAGCTTACACTATGCTAGCACTTTTTTTTAACAAAAATTATTTCAAAATTTAAAATGCAAGAAATTTTAATTTTTTAAATCTTATTTTACAAGATTAATAGAATTTTTTAACTAAAATTTTAATTTTTTAAATTCCTTTTTTTTGTCTAATTATGAATGGTACCAATGAATAATGGTGTGTGAATTTTTTTGCACGATAGTTTACCTTTTTTTTTTCCTTTCTTTTTTTCTTTTTTCTCTCTCCTCTCCAACAGTGTCTATTATTGTTAGCTAGCATTCTTTCGGCACTTTAATGCTTTAAGATAGATCGTATCGTTTCTGAATTAAGTAATTTGAGAGGATTCTTTGAAGTTGGCGCAAATTTCTCTCCTCTGTTGCTCTTCTTTTTTTTGTTCAAATCTTTAACTATTATCCTCAAATTACCACTTCAAATTTTGAGTACCACTTAATATCACCTCCAACAAATACTTCAACACCAAAAAAGAGAAAGAGAGAGAGAGAGTGTGTGTGTGTGTGTGTGTGTGTGTGTGATAGGCGCACACCTTTAATAATCGTCTAAACTTCTTCATAACCGTAAAAAATAAGCACCAAAAAACTTTTTTTTCTACTTTTTAGCTTAGCAAAAAAAAGTGCTATTATCACTTTTATTTATAACACGTCGCTCTGCACCGATTATGCGTTAAAATTTTAGAAATGAAAAAAATGAAAAATAAAAAAAAGCAATAAATACATTTTTTTTGAACAATGAACTTGTCAATGTGATAAGCGAACAATAAGAATGTTAGGAAAAAAATGATAAGAAAGAAGAGTGGAAAAAAAAATTTGCTCAAAACGATTTGAAAATGAATTATTTCTCTCTGGAAATTTTTTAAATTTTATAATTTTAAGATCAAATTTACACCGTAAAAAAGTAAATAGTAGAATTTATTTAATTCCTGACTTCATTACTAATTACGATAATTTGAGAATTTTATTCCATTCATATTTTTAAATTCGCAATTTGTACTTTGGGTGATAATTTAATTTTATATAATTCATATTATTAAACTTTAATTATTACTGCATTTCAAAGGCTAGCTGTATAATTTGCTAAATTAAAAAATCTATGCTATTTTTCCTTTGAATAGTTTTAATTTTTGCTTACTTAAACGATTTTTGACGTTTTTCACGTCGAACATTTTATTAACCATTTTGGTCAAATAAAAAAGAAATATAAAATTTAAAATTGATGAAATCTAAATTGCAAATACATTTTTCTAGGAAATTTCAAATGCTACTATAATAAACTTTTAACTCTTCAAATGGCAAAATTTATTTTTGCATATTTAAAATGATTTCTTTCATTAATTTTGTTTTTTTCCAATTTAATTTTATTTACCCTTAGAATGTAGTAATTTAAATTTGACATTTAAAAAAAATCAAATTTCATATGATTTGTCACCTCTACGTTTACGTGATTGTAAATATGAAAATTGCGAAGATAATGACGCTGGGATTTTCCAACTGTAATTAATTAATCAAATATACATCAATATAAGACCACAGAGATTAATACTTAAATGACATGTCACTGTCCACATAATCATTTCTAACAGCAAACTAAATTTAAAAGTAAAATATGTCAAAAAGTTGAATTTCAAATATTTTTTTTCTAATTTTTTAAATTAATGAAATAAGATAGTCTTAGTGCGTGCAAAGTGATAGAGCGGCAATGATCAAATATTTATTAGCTATCGCCTAATTAACCAATTAAAATGTCACAATGATAACTTGAATTTCATAAGGTATTGTTAGCACTGAGCTATATCAACCATAAATGAAATGGTTGTAATTTCCTTCAAGAAGTAATTTGAAACTACCTGAGCAAATTGATTATATTTTCATAGCTATCAATATTTGCTAGTCTTGATATGACCATAATTACTCCATTTATCTACTTAGCTAGGCCTGCTATAATCATGATAATATCATAATACTCTATCATTATTCATTTATATCATGATTTCAATTAAATTATCATCATTTAACAATTTAAAAAAAACAAAAATAATCAATAATTCTGTAAATTTATCAAATAATATCAGTTAAATTAATCAATGATAATATTATAATACTCTATCATTATTCATTTATATCATGATTTCAATTAAATTATCATCATTTAACAATTTAAAAAAAGCAAAAAAAATCAATAATTCTGTAAATTTATCAATTAAATTCCAATTTATTATCCAAAATATCATTTATAAATAATTTACAGAAAAAAAAATACGTGGAAAAAGGAAGAGAAAAAGAGATGAAAAATTAAATTGATATGAAAATGAAAAGAAATTGATAGGTAATGAAAATTTATATGTGCTGGTTGGTTCGTTTCTTTTTTTTTTTCTTCTTATTTCAAGAGAGATGAATTGGTTACGTTGAACACATATATGCAATCACTGTTATCACTAGTGATAACAAATGTCGACAAACTGATCTCGTCCATCTTCTCTTTTCTCGTTTCAAACAAAAATGATTATCACAAAGAAGAGAGATAAGGATTGGTTTCATAGTTGATGATGATGATGATGACAAATAAGGAATAGTTTATTTTGATTGTAACAGGTAAGCTATTTATCATTCATCTTCATCATCATTATCATCATCATCATCATCATCATCCTCATCATCTGAACACTTAACAGAGGATTATCTTCACCTATTAGATACACAAATATACAATGCTACAAAATGTGTCACATATAAAACTAAACAAAAAAAAAAGAAAGGGAAAGAAAGTATTACAGCTAAAAAATGAATTTTTTGAAATTTTACAAAAATTTAATTTATACCAAAAATTTGTTGAAATTTAACAATTTAATTAATTTTTTATAAAATTAGGAATGTAAAAAATTTTACACGTAGAAAAGAAAGTAAATTAACGATTGATGTTGTTGCTAGTAAAAGTGAAATTGGTATTTTTGATATGCGATGATTTTTTTACGTAACGTTTACGTAACGTTTGTAATCATCCTAGTTATGCGTTGTAATTCACGTAATTTTTTTTCCTCTTTGGAATGTTCGGATTTTAATTTAAAATTAGCATTGTAAAATGCAGTTAATAAAGTTTTACCGTTAACGCGGAAAGATACGAAGGGATAGATCTCAATAGAAGAAATTTTATTTCAAAATTAAAATTTTCAAAATGGTGTTTTATCATGCCGTGTGCACTGGTTTAATGGCTATGTTCCGGCTCCAGGAGTTGAGACGACAAGGTTGGATTTCGCAGCGCGAAAAGTTGAATCCCAGCGGTGATATATAATCAAAACCGTTGAGATGGTAGAAAAGCGCAAAATCACTTTGGTGGATGTTCTCCGTACGTGTAATGCAACTTGTGTTAAAAGGTCCATTACCGCCCCGAAATTTCCATACAAGACTTTCAACAGCTTCCCATTTTTACCGATTGAAAATGCTATTATTATTTCTGCTCCATTGTTTCATTAGCAAAAGGTCAATGGTTGAAATTTATAAAAGTTTATTTTCACATCAAAAGATTTATTTATTTTTTTCTTTCAAGCAAATCGAAGCAATTTCGATTGAATTTTAATTTTCAAACTTTTCTTTTTCGCTTTAAAATATGTGAAATCAAAATGGAATTTTCTTAAAATCTGTTTTATGCTTATTTAAATGTGTTAGCTTTATTACTTTAGTAATTATTGTTTGTTATTTGTTTAATTAAATATTTCTCAAATTTCAAAAAAAAAAATTTTTTTTTCTTTGCAATGAACAAGTAGGTCATTTCATAATTTTGTTATTTATTGTTAATTTGTAATTCCTAAATTACCACATATTAATCAGCAAATGCTATAGGTTGTCATCAATGTATGAATGGAAGTAGAGGATTGTTGAAAGAATTAAAATTTAATTTATTGAATTTTTTTAATTTATTGATTGATTTGCAGGAATGAAATACACATTGCATAATTTGTATTGTTTTTCCCTTGACATTTTGCACATCAGAAAATTTAATCGTTTTTTTCTAGGAATTTTCTTTTTTATTTAAATTAAATTTAACTCGAAAATTTTATTTTAATTTTCAATCTCTCATTTTAACATAACAATAATTTCAGCCAAATATGCATTTTTTTTTTGTTTTTTTTTCTTCTGAAACTTCAATTTTTTTTCTCATTTCACGTTTAGAGTCAATAAAACTTAAGTATTAAAAAAATCGAAATTTAGTGAAAAAAAAATACATCAAAATTAAGCGATAATGCAACTAACTATCAAATCAATGAAGTGAATCAAATGGCAATTCTAATTTTTTTTTCTACCTGAATTTTTAATTTTCAAATAATTTATTCCAATTGATATTCTGTCATTAACAACAGTTAACAGTTACCGTAAACGTTTCAAAAAAAAGCAAAAAAAAACAAACAAAAGTGCTGAAGTGGTTTTTTGCTAAGGAAGTCTCCTAAGGTATCGATCGATTTAGCAATGAGTTACTTCCATTTGCACAATTTTATGATTTCAATTTCAATCGACCCGACTGGCTTTCAATGTTTTTTTTTTCTTTTTGTTTTTTTTTTCTTCTTCCTTCGACACATTTTATCGTATAATATGCACACTGCCACGTCTATCCACAATTCACTCATTTTATTTTCATTTTCTTCTTTCTTCACTTTTCCATTTTAATTTCAATTTCAGTTCTCTCAGAACTGAACTTACCTATTTTATTGTTTAAAGTTTGTTTTTTTTTCTTTCTTTCTTTCTTCCTCTTCCATTTGAAGGCTTAGAAGGAGTGCGAGAGAGAGAGAGAGAATTGTGACGAATGGAAGAGATTGAAATAAAATTTATTGAAAATCATTTTTTGAATAAAAATTAATTTTTCCTATTGAATGCTTTTATTTTTACTTTTTTTTACTTTTATTTTTTTTTTATTTTTTTTTCATTTATTTTTTAGGAAATGCATTTTTTTTCCCATAAGTTTCTTGTAATTTAAATACCTAAGTGCTTTTGTTTTTTTTTCTTTTGTCTTTCTTTTATAATTTATTTTTATTGAAGTTGAGAGCTGAAGAAATTAAACAACGAAAACTTAAAAGAACGAAACGAACCTGTACAGACTGTATGTCCAAATTGTCATGTATGTTTAACAATTATGCTTAATCAGAGTTACTCAGCTAAGCATCAGTTAATTAATTTCTAATAAAAATTAAAAATGAAAATAAGAAATTAAAATTTAAAAATTTTTATAATTTCAAACATTTCAAATGCATTTTTTTTCTTAATTTATTATAACAATAAGAAATTAGCTAACATCTAAGGAAACTTATAATTAATTGGCCGACATCTAAAGAAACTTATAATTAATTAGCTAACATCTAAGCAAACATTAATAATTAATTGAATTAATTTTAGGCCAAAATTATAACAGATGTAGAGAGACGATGGTACTGTATGCTATCTAATTGTTCATTTCAACGTTCAGTTCACTTTTGTCCCGCATGTGATAGTATTATTGGTCAACAGTACTTAAGGTGCAACAACAACAACAACAATAACAACAACAATAACAACAACAACAACAACAACAACAACAACAGCAACTGTTCTACGTCATCGTCTAATTAAGAGAATTTCATTTAATTTTTACAATTGAAAACTAATGGAAGTTCTTGTTGTTCTTATTTTAATTTCAATCAATTTCATAGTTAGTGGAAATTTTTCAGAATTTCAATTTAAAGTATTCAATCATTTCCATCATTCTGTTACATAAATATTCATCTACACGTATATATATACGTGTGTGTGTGCGTGTAGTGTATTTTATATTTATTCCATTTAGCATATTTTGTTAGCAAAGAAAAAAAAAACGCTATAACATTAGACGAAATAAAAAATTGCAGATAATGAAATTTAGAAGAGTTTTGTAAATTTTATATGAGTTTAACTGCTTGAAAAGGAATGCTAAAATTTCAGTTTTGAATTTAAAATATTCTTCATGAATATTTATCTTTTAAATTTTTAAATTTTTTTCCAAATTTCTCTTTTTCTTTTTACTTTTAGTAAAAAATCTAATTTTCAAACATTTTATTACTCCGATATTTTCAATGTTTTTGTCTATTACAATGAGATTTTTTTTAATAAACTTTTTTTCATGAATTTTTTGCATTCTTTCGTTTCATTGATTTTTTTTTTGTTTTTTATTTTTGTTTAATTTGTGTTTTTGAAAGAGAGTGTTCGCTTGTAACGATTGTTTCATTCAATAAAGAAATATTAATTGGAAGAATGACATTTTGATTGATTACCTTATTATTTCATTTCATTCACTGCAAACTTTCTCTTTTAGCAACATTTTCATCTTTTAATTTTAAACTATTGAAATTTAATAAGCGTAATGGGTGCATGCACTTTAGTAGGTAAACTGCTAGATGCGTGAAAAAAAAACATTTTCAAAATACATGCATCTGGCATTTGTTAATTTAAATTACTGAGCGTACTATGGAATTGAAAGGAATAAAATTTAAGATCGAAATATCTGAATTACTTTCGTAGTAACCGTAACACTAGTAGTAGTACAGTAGCAGCAGTAGTAGTAGTAGTAGCAGTAGTAGCGATAGTAGTAGTAGTAGCAGTAGTAGTAGTAGTAGTTGCAGTAGTAGTTGCAGTAGTAGTAGTAGTAGTTGCAGTAGTAGCAATAGTAGTAGTAATAGCAGTAGTAGTAGCAGTAGTAGCAGTAGTAGTAGTTGCTGTAGTAGTAGTAGTAGTAGTAGTAGCTGCAGTAGTAGCAATAGAAATAGTATTAGCAGTAGTAGTAGTACTTTTGCTATTTAACAATCGTAAGTTAAGTTAAAATATTATTGATTTTTCTTCTTGCAATATAACTATTTATATACCGTCTTAGAGCGCAAAGCGCAAAAGTTCAAATTTCTTTTTATTGAATCGAACGACACTTTGCAATATCACTATCGTTCACATATCACTGTAGTCGTTGTATGTGTGTGTGTATTTGTCAAGCAATCAATCATTTGTTTGTCTGTTTTAAAATGTATTAGTTTTAAATTACATTTTAAAATATATTAAATATCATCAATAATATTGTCACCTAAAGCATTTCTGAAACGGTACGTGATATCACCTAGAACGGTACGTGATAATATCACCCAGACAATTAAGCGAACTAAACACATACATCAATATTAACAGTATCTTCAGCATCACTATACTATCTACAAATATTTTCATAAATAATATTTTTTTAAAAAAAAAAATTTAACGTTAAAAATAACACGTGAATTTTTACATAAAATATCAATATCATCGTAGGAATGGGAAATGCAAATTGTTTCCCATCGCACACAAATATTCAACAACAAAATACCATTTCCGCCTTTCCTATATACTACATGAATTCAGGAACAACAACAAAAAAAAGGAAAAAAAATCACAGTCATAAAATTTAATAGTCTTTTTTCAGTTCCGTATGAAAATATTAAAAATTTAAATATTTCACAAAAATATTTTATATTTAGAAAATAATTAATACTAATTAATAATTTACAATAAACTAATTAATATCTTTTCATAGTTATAAATTAATGGAATGTTTTAAAATGGCATTTTATTTACAATTGAAAATATATTTTTTTTTTTGAAAATAAATATTTCTGTTAGTAAATGTATGAATTTGTTAGGTACAGAAATCAAAATGATATAGGGCCTATTTCACTTCCCGACCCGATCCATTCAACAAACAGCAGCAATTCCACTTCACAACACATCACCGCACAATTTCATTTCTTCCTTCTTTTCTTTTTCAAACATTTCATCCTGTACGACAGCAATTCAATGTTACAGATTGTTGTTGACTCATCGATGTTAGTTAAATTTCTATTTAATCCATTTTGTAAGTTTGTCGTTTTCAATTTTTTTTTTTGCTCCTTCAATTTTCATGCTTCTTTCTCACTTCATACTTTCAATTCAAAAAATTGCTTTGTTAATGAAATGGAAAATTATGCTTCTTTTTATTTGCTTAAATCGAGAAAAATTAAATAATAATTGTTTTTAAACTAAAAAAAGAAAAGCTTATTGTGACATTTTAGGTTCAAATGTATTATTTTGAAGAACTTATATTAATGAAATATATGATTTAAAGTTAAATTTTTTTTGAGCTGTTTTTTTATGTTTTAAGCAAATTGAAATTTAGAAATGTCAAATTGATATACATATATGAATATGAAGAGAAAGAGACAGACAGAGAGAGGCCAAAAAAAAAATAATTGAAAAATATTAAAGTGAAGAAAATTCGATGACAGTCATCAAAAGAATGCATAAAATGAACAAAAGAAATAAACAAATCCAAAAATATAATAAACAACGAACGATGTGAAAAAGAAAAATATCTAACAAATTCAGTTAAAAATGCAAAAAAAAAAAATTTTAAATTAAAATAATTTGCTGAATTGAAAAAAGAAAATGTTGAAAATATGAATGAATCTCACAGAGTTTTCACTTCTTTCCTATCACATGCAAACAGAAATTTTGAAATTTTTCTAATCAACGATAAATTGTACGAAATGTGCTGCACAGTGATTGAGACGATGATGATGATGATGATGATAGCGATAATAATAATAAGGATGATGATAATGGTGATGATGATGATGATAATGATAGCGATAATAATAATAAGGATGATGATAATGGTGATGATGATGATGATAATGATAGCGATAATAATAATAAGGATGATGATAATGGTGATGATGAT